>JARQOC010000002.1:428305412-428349609 GCA_033576535.1 Allobates femoralis | reverse complement strand
TTGTACCAATCCCTGTGTGCTCAGAGCTGACCCAGCCAATGGGTACCAGCTAAGGGAGTGGTAAGGAAGGAGCTAATGGAGACTGGGCTGTACAGAAGCTGGCAGGGTGTAGCGGGCACAGCACCTACCTGCAGAGGGGGCAGCTTGCCGTGCAGGGAGAAGGTGGCACTGCTCGGGGTGGGTGTGGCTGGCTCGATCAGCTCATCTTCAGCATCAGAGCTCGACATGGCATCATCCGGGGTCCCTCTGTCTTCAAACTGCCCCGAAACTACCACCATCCCTCTAAGCTTCTCTGCCGGGGGCCTCACTTGTCAGAGCTGGGGAGGGCAGTGCAGTGATGCGGGCACGGCTAGGTCACTGCTGCCAGGCACTCATGCTGTGCCCGTCTGGAGGTGTATATGGTGTATGTGCCCGGGATGTGACCTGTCTGTACACACTTGAATCTGGCATCACCCCTGGAGCTCGTCTGCTGACATCACGGGGCGGAGCTCTGCGGCTACCGGGAGCGTCACGTGGCTCTTGTTTGTTTCCCCTCCATTCTCCTGTCAGAACTGTGCGCCTCGGGCTCCATCCTAAATATCCATGTGCCCTCGTGTATAGCTATGGCCGAGCACTGAGTGTGCCATCATACATAATACACTACCAAATAGTGCTACAGGGACAAAATAATACAGCTATGGTGACCAAAGAAATACTGTCACACAGTGCCCGCCACAGGGCCAAAATAATACAGCAATGGTGACCAAAGAAATACTGTCACACAGTGCCAAACTGTACCATCATCTTACACAGACCAATAACTGCCACAGGGCCAAAATAATACAGCAATGGTGACCAAAGAAATACTGTCACACAGTGCCAAACTGTACCATCATCTTACACAGACCAATAACCGCCACAGGGCCAAAATAATACAGCAATGGTGACCAAAGTAATACTGTCACACAGTGCCATACTGTGTACCAACGTACTGCACTGCCCAATAACGCCACAGGGACAAAATAATACAGCTGTGGTGAGCCACGGGGAAGGTGCCAGGTGTTGTAGAGGGGCAAGCTGGGATATGTAGTTCCACTGGGAGCAGATTGTGATGTCACGCTAGCTGAAGTGGGTTGCTGGACCCCTAAACACTTCCCACGTGTCCACAAGAATTGTCAAAGCTGAAGGTTGTACTTATAGTGATAGTATATGACCCCCCCCCGGGGATGCTCCTGTAGTTTCGATGTCTGGCTGCAGGTGTTTATACAATTTCCCCAGAGCAATCCTGTAGTGGTAATATCTGGGTGCAGGTGTTGTATATGACCCAGCCCCCCAGGGCACTCCTGCGTGTTGTATATGACCCCCCTGGGGCACTCCTGTAGTTTCGATATCTGGGTGCAGGTGTTGTATATGACCCCCATTCCCCGGTGGCGCGCATGTAGTTTCGATGTCTGCGCCTTCTAGTGGCGACCTGTCCGCAGGGGCAATAATGTCTGGGTGCAGGTGTGTACGATTCCCCCTTGGGAACTCCTGTAGTTTTGATGTCAGGGTGCAGGTGTTGTATATAACCCCCCTTTCCCCCACGGGCATGCCTGTAGTTTTGATGTCTGGCTGCAGGCGTTGTATACGATTCCCCGGGGCAATCCTGTAGTGGTAATGTCTGGGTGCAGGTGTTGTATATGACTCCCCGGGGCGCTCCTGTAGTTTCGATGTCTGGGTGCAGTTGTTGTATACGATTCCCATGGGGCACTCCTGTAGTGGTGATGTCTGGGTGCAGGTGTATATGATCCCCAGGGGTGCTCCTGTAGTTTTGATGTCTGGGTACTCGGAACCGGGCCCTCTCATCGTCGTCTGGGCTGCGGGATGTCACGGTGGCGTGACCTGGTTCATGATCCCCTTGTCGGGCGATCAGTTAAAAAGGTGAAGTTCAAGAAGGGATAAAAGAAAAATATAAAAATAAAAAATAAGAGTTTTGTCGTGATACCACCTGTGGAACGCTGCCAGTATAGCCGCTGCTGCAGTCGGGACCTCTGGGGATGATGGGAGTAGCAGCGAGGATAGTTCAGCTCTCCACGGGAAGAGTGGGTCCTCAGGGCACCCGTGAAGTCTATGGAGATGATTTGGGGGATGGTAGGCCAGCAGGGCTGTACTGGCTGCTGGAAGGGATTAAGGTGACTCTCAGGCAGGCTACTGCTGCCAGCTTGGAGAATCAGTCTACCTCTCCTCAGGCACAGAAATTACAGTCTCACACAGTGCTAAGCTTCAACCCAGTTTACTTTGCTTTCTCGGCAGATGTTCAATTTACAAGACAGTACAGTGGCGGCTCCAGTAGTCTTTTAGCAGCCGGGATGGCTCGTCCATATCACCCCCTTTCGTGTTCCTTTCCGTGGGCCTCTTTTTCCTTCCCTTCCGCATGCAAAGCTACGATCCAGCTGCCACAGGCTTTTGGTGGGCGACCTGCCTGGTCCCCAAGTCCTAGTACGGCGATCTTCTCTTTGCTGTGCCGGGTTTTGGGTCGCGGGACATAAAGACCCCGCACCCTGACAGGGTTCGTGGTTGGAGCATGGAGTTTCCTGGCCACCTCAGAGCAGGCACCCTGGTTTCTGCCGCAATCCTTTAGCTTTCCAGCTAATTCGGGCGCACAAATAGACTGCTCACTATCTGTGTCCCTAGGACTCCTTCTGTCTCTCCCTATGGTCTGCAGCCTGGGACCCAGACATGCCTCATGGTGGTACAGGCCGCCAGGTCCATGTCTTTTCAGTCTCGTCTAGTGATGGTGCTGTCTCCTCTGCTGCTGATTGAACTTGTCTCTTCGACTTGACTGACTGCTCAACTTCCTGTGGTGTTTTTCTGGTTTTGTTTCCTCCCCTGTCTAACTTTCCCACCCTCCATTTGTCTCCTCCTGTCATTCCGTTCCTGGGCTTAGAGTCCCTAGTCTTGGGATCGGAGTGTGTTGGGTGTGTTTTTGGGGTTACTGGACTTACCGATCCTGGTTGCTGCGCCTTCTAGTGGCGACTGGTCCGCAGGGGCACCACAATAATGTCTGGGTGCACGTGTTTTACATGACTCCCCCAGGGGCACTCCTGTAGTGGTGATGTCTGGGTGCAACGTGTTGTATATGACCCAGGGGCGGACTGGCCCAGCGGGAGATCGGGAGATCCCCCGGGGGGCCCCGACACTCTGTGGCCACGCCCACTAAGCCCCGCCCCCATACCCCCCCTGGGCCCTGTAGGGAAATACGTGAGGCCCCCTCACCCAGTGGTGTAACTACCGCGGTCGCGGCTGAGACCGTGCCCGCCCCCTCCGGGGGGCCCCGTGCCCTCTGGGGGGCCCCCGTGCCCTCTGGGGGGCCCCCATGCTTCCCACCGCCCGCCGCGACCACGATAGCGTTGGACAAGCAGTGGAGGGAGGACGGGAAGTGGGAGAAGCCTCACTTCCCGCAGCTGTGCCCGCCCCTCCTCTCCTCTGAGTGCAGAAGCCGGCAGAGCGCGCGGCAGTCACTGTGACAAGGTACTCACGCCGGCCACCACAAACACCCCCCCCCCCGCTTCTCGGCTAAGATCTACCACCAGCACCCCCCGCTCCTCAACTAAGGGGTCACCTGGAAATCATCCACTAGAACAAGGACCCCCCCGCACCTCGCCTAAGGGGAAACCTGAAAATCTTTCAATAGCACAAAGAACCCCCCCCCCCCCGCACCTTACCTAGGGGGACACCTGAAAATCTTTCACTAGCACAAGGAACCCCCCCCCCCCCGCACCTCACCTAAGGGGTGTGGGGCAGCTCTCAGGGACCCCTGAGGTGTGGGGGCAGCACTCAGGACCCCCAAAGCTGAGGTGTGTGGGGGCAGCACTCAGGGGCCCCTGAGGGTGAGGTGAAGGGCTGCGCTCAGGGTCCCCTGGCGGTGAGGTGGTGTGGGAAGGCAACGCTCAGGGGGCCCCCAGGAGTGGGGTGAGGGGCAGCGCTCAGGGGGCCCTGTCAGTGGCAAATTAAACCCAGGGGGGGAGACAGGCGCAGGGGGAGACAGCGTGCTGGGGGTAGACAGGTGCAAGGGAGAGTCTGCATGCAGGGGAGAGACAGGCGCAGGGGGGAGACCGTGCAGGGGAGAGACAGGCACAGGGGGGAGACAGCGTGCAGGGCAGAGACAGGCGCAAGGGGAGACACAGTTTACAGGGGGGGGACAGGCGCAGGGGAAGATAGGTGCAGTGGAGAGACACAGCGCATAGGGGGGAGACAGGCACGCAGTGAGAGATAGGTGCGCCGGGGGGGACACAGTGCAGAGGTAGGAGACAGGCACAGGGGGAGATAGGTGCAGGGGAGAGACACAGCGCACAGGGAGGGGAAGAAGCACAGGTAAGAGACCGGCTCAAGGGAGAGACAGCACACAGGGGAGAGAGTCTTCACAGAGAGAGGAGAGATGGCACAAGGGAGAGACTGCATACAGGATGGGAGAGACAGACAATGGGGGGAGAGACAGCCTGGTAGGGATTAAACTTGGGAAGTATATATATATATATATTATTGTCCGCAACCTTTATAAAAAAAATACTGATGCATAATATATATATATATACATACATACATATACAGCAGCATGTGCTAAAGGGGGCCCGCTGAGACTTTTTCGCCCGGGGCCCACAAAAACCTGGAGTCGGCCCTGATGATGATCTCTATGTATGCATCTGAGTGGGCCCCATGATCTCTATGTGCACCTCTGTGTGGCCCCGTAATCTCTATGTACGCCTCTGAGTGGGCCCCATGATGATCTCTATGCATGCCCCTGAGTGGGCCCCGTAATCTGTATGTACGCCTCTGAGTGGGCCCCATGATGATCTCTATGCATGCCCCTGAGTGGGCCCCGTAATCTCTATGTACGCCTCTGAGTGTGCCCCATGATGATCTCTATGTACGCATCTGAGTGGGCCCATTATCTCTGTGTGCCTCTGAGTGGGCCCCGTTATCTCTTGATCTCTATGCACGCCCCTGAGTGGGCCCCGTAATCTGTATGTACGCCTCTGAGTGGGCCCCATGATGATCCCTATGCACGCCCCTGAGTGGGCCCCGTAATCTCTATGTATGCCTCCGAGTGGTCCCCATGATGATCTCTATGCACGCCCCTGAGTGGGCCCTGTGATCTCTATGTACGCCTCTGATGGGGCCCCATGATCTATATGTACGCCTCTGAGTGGGCGCCGTGATTTCTATGTACGATCCCTGACTGGGCCCCATGATCTCTATGTATGCCTCTGAGTGGGCCCCATGATCTCTATGCACGCCTCTGAGTGGGCCCCGTGATCTCTATGTACGCCCCTGATGGGGCCCCATGATCTCTATGTATGCCCCTGATGAGGCCCCATGATCTCTATGTACACCCCTCATTCTTATATACGCCCCTGATGGGGCCCCATGATCTCTATGTACGATCCCTGACTGAGCCCCATGATTTCCATGTACGATCCCTGACTGGACCCCATGATCTCTATGCACGCCACTGAGTGGGCCCTGTAATCTGTATGTACGCCTCTGAGTGGTCCCCATGATGATCTCTATACACGCCCCTGAGTGGACTCTGTGATCTCTATGTACGCCTTTGATGGGGCCCATGATGATCTCTATGTATACCCCTGATGAGGCCCCATGATTTCTATGTATACCCCTGATGAGGCCCCATTATCTCTATGTATGCGCCTGATGGGGCCTCATGATCTCTATGTACGCCCCTGATGGGGCCTCATGATCTCTATGTACGCCCCAGAAGAGGCCCCATGATCTCTATGTACGCCCCTCATCCTTATATACTTCCCTGATTGGCCCCATGATCTCTATGTACACCCCTGATGGGGCCTCATGATCCCTATGTACGCCCCTGATGAGGCCCCATGATCTCTATGTACGCCCCTCATCCTTATATACTCCCCTGATTGGCCCCATGATCTCTATGTACGCCCCTGATAGGGCCCATGTCTGCCCCTGATGGGGCCCCTGTAATCTCTATGTGGCCCTCGCCTCCACATGGCAGTAGTAGAAGCAGCATCTCCATAGTGTGGCATTCACACTACATGCTGCACTGTACTGGACTCCCAGCCAGCAGCAGGACGGATGAGGAGGTAACTTTCTGGTACCTTTGGCTGAGGCTGGCAAGACATACTACTGGGTAATGGCCATGATTATCATGCCCATTGGCCAGCATGTCATGCCAGCCTCGGGTGGTATCATCATGCATGCCCATTGCTTAGTATGTCCTGCCAGCGTCTGCGGTACTATCATGCCCACGCAGCATGTCCTGACAGCCACTGGTGGTAGTACAAGCATAATAGTACCACAAAGGCTGGGAGGACATACTGGGCAATGTTCATGACAGTACCACCAGTAGACTGACTAGGCAGTCTCCAGGGCTCCGTCTCCCCTCCTCCCTGCTGTTAGGCTGGGTTAACATTGCATTTATGCTGTGTGTTACAACGGATCCCTTGTAAATCAGCATAAATGCAATGTACTATAGACTTGCATTGCAAAAATGCATACTAACGCTTGCAAAAATAGGTATGCATTTGAAAGTATGCATTATTTGCAACACACAGGAAAACACGGTCACCGGGTGGAGGCCAGCTGAGCACTTCTCTCACAGCTGTGTTCTAGTGTAAAGGCACCGTTACACACAACGATATCGCTAACAATATCCTTGCAATGTCACCGGTTTTGTGACGCTGCAGCGACCTCGCAGCGATATCGCTGTGTGTGACATGTCGCAGCGACCAGCGATCAGCTCGCTGATTGTTGCGAAATGGCCGGGACCATTTTTCGGTCGTTGGTCTGCCGCTGTCACGCATGCATCGGCATGTGTGACAGGGTCCAACAACCAGCAATGTCCATTCTGACAGGCTGGGCAAGCGGGAGCAGACTGGTAACCAAGGTACACATCGGTTAACTAGGCACAGCGCTGTGCTTAGTTACCCGATGTGGACCTTGGTTACTAGCGTTACCGCTGCTCGCTGGTGAGTCTGCCTGTGTGACAGCTCACCAGCGACCACACAGCGATGTTCCAGCGATGCCTGCCAGGTCGGATCGCTGGTGGGGTCGTTGGAACATCGCAGCATGTAACGGGGCCTTTATTCTGTGCCTGCTTATCTCTGTCAGCAGACATATTTGTCTGATGGCAATGATGTAGCAGACAGACTTGTGGATTACTTCGGGGCGAGGATTTTTTTTTTTCTATTAAAGATGGAGTCTCTAAATGTGTTTTGTGTTTGATTTTTATCAAGAAATGTTTTTCTCTATGTTGTGTTTTTTTTTCTGTTTACTAGAAATTCATGGTGGCCATGTCTAGTTTGGTGTGACGCTATGAATTTCAGGCTTAGAACAAGCTGATAACACAAAGCTGGTACTAACCCCATTATTACCGAGCATGCCACCCCGCATCAGGGCCACTGGAAGAGCCGGATAAAGCACCTGGAAATGGCGCTACGATGAATGCGCCAATTCCAGGGATGGCTGCAGGCTGCCGTTTTCAGCGTGGGGGGCCCAGAATGCTTAGAATCCAAGCCCCCAGCTGACTAGTTTTACCTGGCTAGCAAAATATGGCGGGAGCCCACGCATTTTTTTTTCTGCCTTTTGATCCCCAGCCAAGGTGAAGCCAGGTAGCTGAGGGTGGCAGGCTGTAGCTGCCTGCTTTATCTGCGCTAAGAATCAAAAATAATGCGAGCGCTATGTCATTTTTTTTAAATTATTTATTTTTTTCCACACTACTGTATGTGTGACAGACCCAACAGCTAATCACAGACGCTGACACAGAGAATAGGCGTCTGTGATTGCCTGCTTGAGTAACCTGAAAGCAGCCCTTAGGCTGGCTTCACACTTGCAGATGCATCTGCAGCGTTTTGCAGATGCATCTGCAAGTATCAGCATGCAGACCGCGGCCGCGGTCTGAAAGCTCTCATTCATTCCTATATGTGAAGCGTCCGCAGGCGGATGCCTGCTTACAGATCACACTCTCCCGCCCGCACCATGGACGCAACATCTCGCGTCCATGGTGCGGGCGGGAGTGTATGATCTGTAAGCAGGCATCCGCCTGTGGACGCTTCACATATAGGAATGAATGAGAGCTTTCAGACCGCGGTGCGCCCTATTATAAACATAGGGGCCGCGGTCTGCATGCTGATACTTGCAGATGCATCTGCAAAACGCTGCAGATGCATCTGCAAGTGTGAAGCCAGCCTTACATAGTAGCATACTAGAATGTATGGGCTGATTGTAGATTACTCAAACAGCCAATCATAGATGCCCATCCTCTTTGACAGCATCTGTGATGGGCTGTTGGGTCTGTCACATATAGAAGTGTGAAAAGAAATCATTTTTAAAAACATGACGTAGCGCTCCACAGACGTTTTGATTCTCACTGCAGATAAAGCGGACAGCTAAGGCCTGCCACCCCCAGCTACCTGGCTTTACCTTGCCTGGCAATCAAAAGACAGATAAGCCTAATATTTGTTTTAAACTTATGTTAAATATATATTCTTTTAAATACGTGGGTTCCTGCCATATGTTGATGGCCAGCCAGCAAAAACAAGGCAGCAGGGGGCTGGGATTCTCAGCATGGTAGGGCCCAAGCGTTCTTGGCCCCCCACACTGAAAATCGCAGCCCGCTGCCGCTGCCAATTTCTAGTAAACAGAAAAAAAAACAGAATTTTTTTTATTAAAAATAAAGCACAAAACAAATTTAGGGACTCCATCTTTAACTAAAAAAAAATCCTCGTTCCGACGAAATCCACGGGTCTTCTGTCTACAGCTCTGCTACATCTTTGCCATCAGACAAATATGTCTGCCGACAAGGATGAGCAGGCACAGAATGATACTGGAGCACGGTTTCTGTGTAGTGCGGCACTATGTTTCTTTTTTTGTCATTTCATTTAGTGTAGAAATCTTGGGAAAAGTGTGGATTGTGCTCTGGAAGTGAGTCAGGTATAGCTAACTATGTTATTTTCTGCAGAGATAAGTCCTGCATAGAAGACGTGATATCAGTCTGCGACAGATAAAGAACTTCACCTAGAGACATCACTGGTGAGTATCTGTATTACTTATACACACACACTGACACTATATACAGAGCTCCTGTGTATAATGTCAATGGTGATCATTGCATTACCTGTACACTGACACTATATACAGAGCATTTTTTACAATTTTAATATTTTAGTATTATTTGTCACTATGTGGTGGCATTATGTGCTTTGGTCATGACATGACAGTATTTGTCCCTTGTATGTGGTATTATTCGGTCAGTATGTGGTGGTAATATGAGGTCTGATGTTGTGGCAGTATTTATACCTTATATGTGGTAGCATTTGATCACTATGTGATGGAATTATGTGCTTGGGTCATGCTGTGGCGGTATTTGTCTGGTATGTGGCATTATTTGGGCACTATGTGGTGGTAATATGTGATCTGGTCATGGTGTGGTGGTATTTCTGCCTTCTATCTAGTGTTATTGGTCTTGGTGGAGTGGATTGTGGTCAGACATTTGTTTTATCTGATATCAAAAAGGGGAAACTTCTTTATTTCCAATAGATATGAAATACTTGGATGTTTAACCCTTCCCTGTCCTGTGACACAGCAGCAGAGATGCAGTTACAGAGGTTCGCCAGAGAAAGCAAGTCGAGCATTTGGTGAGATTCTCACCTCAGTATTTATAAGACAAAACCAGGAGAGGGTGAGAAATGCAGAAAAAAATAAATCTCTGATTGCTCCACTCCTGGTTTTGTCTTACAAATACTGAGGAAAAAACTCACCAAATGCTCAAAGCTCCACATTCTCCTGATGGTGCAGATTCCACCAATAAATAAGTGATCACCTTCCTAACCTGTGCATCACTGATAACTTGTTTTCACCAAAAAATGCCTTTAATGTAAATTACAGTAATGATACATCGCAGTAATGGTAAGCGCACAGTGATGTGCAGGAGCGGCCTGTGTTTTATAGTCCACGCTTCACTATGATAGATATAACGGATAACAGGTACTTGTATTTAGCTGAAGAATGGGTGGGCCCGGGTGGGTGGGCCCGGGTGGGTGGGCCCCTGGAGTCAATTTTCCTGGTGGGCCCCAGACACCCCAGTCCGGCGCTGATATGACCCCTCGGGGGCACTCCTGTAGTGGTGATGTCTGGGTGCAGAAGTTGTAGCCCTCGTGATTTTCGTCCAATTATAGGTAGCCAGACCTTGAACTTAAAACATAACACTTAACGAAATAATAGAATAAAGCAAAGTGGCTGTGGTTCACCATATAGCATACACTTGATAATTTGTCTATGAAAGACGGTGATTCCTCTTCATGAAACAAGCACATTTAGGACCTCTCAGGCGGCTGGAGTACTGGTCTCTTCACTTGGTATGAGAGGTAATATTATGCACTGTCCAGGTAATACTATGATGGAGGGACCTTCACGGCTCGGCTCCCCATGGCCATGGGATAAGGAGCTATTCACGATTTTGGTGCTACTGTTCCCTACTGCAGGGGGAAGGAAAGAAAGTTTGTGGTGTGGAAGTCACATTGCCCTGGTTCTGGCTGTATGAAGCTTCACTCCTTTGTACAGGCAATTATATGGAGATAATGATGTCCTCTCAGCGAGAGCTGGGATAGAGATGCTGGGAGCAGTAGTCCTTCCTCACTCTTTCCTGACTAGACTGATTAAAACCTGTTTGAACCAGTTCCAGGAAGTGTGAGAGGCCTGAGGTGGAGGCTCCTCCCATCGTTGCTATGTGTGAGAGGCCTGAGGTGGAGGCTCCTCCCACCGTTGCTATGTGATCCCAGCAGTGGTGGATGCAGTTCCTCCAGACCGTCCCATCCAACACAGCGTCTGAGCCCCACAACAGGCCCCAAGAAGAGGCGCAGGGCAGCCCGGGCTAGAAAGGCCAATCCGCCCATGCCTGCAGCTCCAGAGCCCCTGGGTCCCCTGATGGCGCGGCCCCCACAGCCACGCTGCTCACCTGCCTTCCCCCTTGCGAGCCGGAACGTCACTTCTGGTGACACGGCCCCCACGTGACCCGCCTTCACGTCGGGGGCTGCAACACTTCCGGTCCCAGGATTTCCGGGCCCACATGACACTGTGTCACATCCGTTTCCCGGAATTGCGGCCTTGTGACAACTGCGACTGCATCCAGGAATCTGGGTTGCCGCATCACTACCGGTGATGCGGCACCCATGTGACCGGACGTCACATCCGGTTCCCGGAGGCCTGGCCCCATGTGACATAACATCACATGACCACCTGAGGAAGATAGAGAATCTATCGAAAAACATGTTGTTGAGTAGGAGGGGAGCCTGAATAAAGGTCTGTTGAAAAACCATCCCAGTGCCTGCTGCCTTTGTGCCTGAGCGCCTCCAATTAGACCGCTTATAGTTTTTTTACCTTATAACATCACTTCCCGCCCGGCATTTAAATGCATTTCCCCGTGAACGCTTGGGCCACCAGCAGGTACCCACATACTCTTTCGGCTCCGGATCTCATTGCGGGTGCAGCGACTCCCATTTAAACCCTCAACCACTAGCCCACAGCATCGGAGCCCCTGAAAGCAGAAGCTCTTCAGCAGAGGAGCCCTCATATACGGGCTCTCTCCAGCATTACAGGGACCATTATGGGCACCATGCCCAGGCATTTCCCCCCCCGAGGTCCTGGAGATCCACGAGACAGAGGACCCACCATTACCCCTCACACCCCCATGCTCCCTCCTTCCCCCGGAACAGGCACTACTGAGCCAAGGGGAGCGGGAAGCACAGGGTGCCCCCCTGCCCCCAAGTGTACCTCCTCCAGCCCATCCTGCCAACCACCCCAGAACATACCATTCCAAGGCAGCTCCTGCCTCCGCATAGGGGGGCAGTCGAGCCGCTTCTGACGGCATCCTGTTGGGGGTCCCCAAGGGCCCGCCACTGCAGGAGAACATCATCCACCTCCTACAGCAGGCGCCGAGGGAACTACGAACTACACCGTCGCTCTCCCAGATCACAGCGTCATCAGCATTCTTGCTCCTCCAAGCGAAGCAAGAGATCATCCTGCAGTAGGTATCACACGTCTTCCAGCACATCCTTGTCCAGGTCACGCCACAGCCGCTCTCTAAGCGGTTCTCCACAGGGAAGGTTCTCGCTGCACCACATCAATGATGGACCAGCAACTGAGCAACGGCTCCAGAACGCGTCTCCGGCGGACCAACCAACGACATCAACTGGTGAGTGTGGCTTTACCAGCGCCTGGGCTGGCGGGGCCCATAGAGGGTAGCGAGGGAGGCTGATCCCACACCCTTTGGGAAAGTTTTGCTCAACCCTTCTTTTGTTAAACACCCCACAGAACCGCTGCGTCCTGACCTACACAGGGACATGTTCTACTGCGGTGTATCCCCGTTGGGACCATACAAAAAATTTGGGCAAATGACAATGTAGACATCTGGTCCTTAGTATCGGTGGATCAGAATACTATTAATAAGGAGAAGCGGGGCGCCGACCACCCACTAGAAAGAAAACCTATGGTGGCCAAGAGCATAAATAATTGGTCACAGGCTTTCTGCGTTCTGAGGTGAGTGATGGGTCAAAAGCATCCCGAACGTTGCTCAGAACTCTTCACATACTGCAACACCATTTACAACGCCTATAAAACCCATGGGGGTTCTGCGTGGTGGAAATATGACGAAGAATTCAGGCGGTGTTTGGCACTCCAACCCTAGCTAGGTTGGGGCGTCAAGGTCACCAATTTGTGGCTCAGACTTATGATGGCTCAAAAGGCCTATCAGCCCTTTCCTGGGTCATCATCCGTTTCCTCTCAACACGGTACATTGGGAGCTACAAACATCCACAGACCAGGGTGCTGCTGGCTTTTCAACGAAGGCCACTGCAGGTTCCAAGGGCTCCGCAAATACAGGCACAAGTGCTCTTCGTGCAGGGACAGCCACACCTCTTCCAAATGCGACAAGCAACCTGCCAGGCACCACACCAAAACTGCACCACAGGCTCCCAAAGACCCCGGAGAACGTGCAAGAGATGGAACCGTGGCTAGAACGGTACCCCAATAAGGCGGCGGCCTCCACCATCGGGGACGGTTTCACCCACGGGTTTTTCATCCCTGTTATTTTCTCCTTACAACCCTTTTTTGCCCCCAACCTCAAGTCTGCCCGGGTCTCCCACAGGTCCTGGCAAGCAAACTACAAAAGGAAGTGGCGCTAGGCCACATTGCAGGCCCATTTGAAAATATGCCATTTTTGAACCTTTGCGTCTCACCCCTAGGTGTAGAGCCCAAGAAAGAAAAGGGTGAGTTTCGCTTGATCCACTACCTGTCCTTCCCAGCCGGCATCCCCGCGAAGGACTCGGCGGTATTCTACATTTCTTTTGACAAAGCGGTGTCCCTAGTCCGGAAAGCGGAGCAGGGAGCACTCATGGCAAAATCAGACATAGCGTCCGCCTTTCACCTGCTACTGCTGCACCTTGATTGCCACCACTTACTAGCTTGCTCCCTCGACGGAAAATTCTTTTATGACATGTGCCTTCCCATGGGTTGCTCCATATCTTGCTCACACTTCAAGCTCTTCAGCTCTTTCTTGGAATGGGTGGTTAAGGACGTGTCTAAAATAAAATCCATCACCCACTATGTGGACGATTTCCTGTTCGTTGGCCCCACCAACTCTGAAGCATGTGCCACCACGATGGAGTCTTTTCAGGTTGTAGCGGACAGGTTTGGGGTACCGCTGTCAGCAAAGAAAATAGTTGGCCCTGTTACCTGCCTTTCATTTTTGGGAATCGAAATCGACTCAGTTAGCATGGTTTTTCGGTAACCACTGGAGAAGGTCGAAAAACCATATCCCTCATTGATGATTTCCGTGCTGTTCATAAAGTACCCCTGGCGCAAATGCAATCCCTTTTGGGCTTGCTCGCCTTCGCTTGCAGAATTATGCCCACGGGAAGAATTGCAGTGTTTTCCTGTGCGTTCTGCAATTGTGCATATCCGGGAATTCTCTGTGGAGCCGGCAGCTGCGGTAAGCATCAGGTTGCCATAGAGATGCATAGGCAGGTGGCACATAGCGTTACATTCCGTTAATGCTATGTGCTGAGCCTGCCAGGGATTAAGTCTTAAATGGATTCAGCAGGCTGAGGGCAGACGCAGGTCTGACCCTAGCCTTAACTGTCTAAGCTAAAGCTGGTTTCACACTGCAGTTTTTTCCCTGATCAGGTTCGATCAGGTTTGTGTGCCAAAACCAGGAGAGCAACCAGGAGAGGAACTTGCAGAGAAAAACTATAATTGAAAGATTGACACCTGTTTTGGAGAAACTCCTGGTTTTGGCACACAAACCGGATGGAACCTGATCAGTGAAAAAACTGCAGTGTGAAATTAGCCAAAAGGCCACGTTACACACACAGATATCTGTTCAGATATTGGTCACAGATCTCTGATTGCAGTGAAATCATGGATACATTGTTCCATTTTGTGGTTATGTACAAATGTAAAAATGTGTCCATGATTTCACTGCAACCAGAGATCTGTGACCAATATCTGAACAGATATCTGTGTGTGTAACGTGGCCTTAAGACCCCCTTCACACCACGATTTTCAGGATCCGGGACTGTCCGGTATGAACCGGACAGTCTCATGGTGGGTTTACACACACCAATTTATCTGTTCAATCTCTGAACCAATCTCTGGTTGCAGTGAAATCATGGATACATTGCTCCATTTTGTGGCTGTGTACAACATGGAGCAATGTATCCATGATTTCACTGCAACCAGAGATTGGTTCAGAGATTGAACAGATAAATTGGTGTGTGTAAACCCACCATCAGATCCGATTTCGGCCCCATTGTATTCCTATGCGGCCGGATTGCATCGGATGGTAGTGTTTTGTGCTGTCCGGGAGGATCCAGCAGCTTTCGTTTTTTGGCCTCGGACACTAAATCGGAACAAGGAGCATTTTTTGTGCCCAGGGCCAAAAGCGCTCAAAATCGGATGATCCCGGATCCTACCGGATCTGGCATGTTCTGGCGCTGCCTAACATGAAAGTCTTTGGCACCGGATCCGACAAAAAATTCGGATCCGGGACCTGGACGTCGGGTGCTGAAGGTCAGCAGCAAGCACTGCTAAACTTCAGCACCAGGAGCTGTCCCCTCCAAAGATTTCAGGACTGCGACTAGCGGAGATCTTGAAATTTCAGCCGCTACTGCTGCTATCGGCTGCATCCAGCTGCAAACCGGACCGGAGGGCATATTTATTATGTTCTGTTTGAAAATCGGGTCCGGGGCTGGGCAATTTTGACTGGACAGCCCCGGACCTGATCTTGCCGTGGTGTGAAGAGGGCCTAACATGGGAGTCTATGTGGCTGGATCACACCGGATCCAACAAAAAATCGGATCCAGGAGCCGGACGCCGGGTGCTGAAGTTTAGCAGCGCTCACTACCCCTCCAAAGATTTCAGGATCGCAGCTGGTCACCGCTAGCCGCAATCTTGAAATTTCAGCAGCCCTGGACCCGATTTTCAAAGAGAACCGGAGGGCAAATATGCCCTTCGTTCCAGTTTGCAGCCGGATGCAGCCAATAGCTGCTACAGCTGCTGAAATTTCAAGATTGCGGCTAGTGGGGAGCAAATCTTTGGAGGGGACAGCTCTTGGTGCTGAAGTTTAGCAACAGTTTTTTCGCTCGCTGCTAAACTTACGATTTTGAGCGGTTTTGGCCCCGGACACAAAAAATGCTGCTTGTTTCGATTTTGTGTCCGGGGCCAAAAAACGAAAGCTGCCGGATCCTCCCGGACAGCACAAAACCGGATGGCAAAACACTGCCTTTCTGCCCCATAGGAATACTATGGGGCCGAAAACAGATACGGATGTCCGGTTTACACCGGACAGTTTCGGATCCTGAAAATCATGGTGTGAAGGGGGCCTAAGGCTACTTTCACACAAGCAGTTTTTTTTTTTTATGTTTGCTTTTTTTTAATGTGGCACAGATACAGTTTTTCAGCAAAAACCAGACCCAGAAAGGATCAGTTTTTGCCGTTAAACTGGTACCCGATGTATTATACTGGTATTATGGCAGATCTGTTATTGTCCTGTTTTGGGTCTATACCGACAAACCTAGTGTTCGGGCACAGACCCCAATTGGTTTGGGTGTAAAAATAAAGGATGATTAAAGCATTACACTTACCAGTCTCAGTGCTATAGTCACTTCGTGTCCCACTCTGTGACAATGTCTGTGTTTGGCTGTTGCACCCCACCCATTTGCATCTGTGATTGGTGGGGCAAAACAGCCAATTACAGATGCTGTCACAGAGAGTAGGCGTCTGTGATTGGCTGTTAAGCATTCAATGCAGTGACTATTTCATGAGGTTCATGAACAGGACCTGGAAGTGACCACAGCAGACAGACAGGGAGTATAATTTTTAATCACTGACTTCTCAGTGATGTCCCCGTTCGGGGTCCATGCTGAACACTGAGGTGTTTTGGTACAGACCCCAACTCTGATGTCATCACAAACACTGCCATAAACTAAGCAGTTATCGCCAGTGTTCGTGGTGACGTCAGAGTCGGGGTAACAGGAGTTCACAGCTCAGCTATGAACTCAAATGACCTTTCTCACAGCACCCAGCTCAGTCTGAGCCTGCTTGTCCCTCTGAACAGATGCATATCTGTTCAGAGCGATAAAGCAGAGTTGAACATGCGTGCCTGTGGATTACGTTAGAGTAAGGGGATTTTTTGTAATCAAAGATGGAGTCCTTAAACTTGTTTTGTTTCTAATAAAGAAGTCTCTATATTGTGTTTTTTTTTACTGTTTATTAGAAATTCATCATGGCTGGGTCTAATTTGGCCTGACATCATGAATTTTGGGATTACTGCCAGCTGACAAAACAAAGCTGGCACTAACCCCATTATTACCCATCATGCCACCCCCCACCAGGGCCGTTGGAAGAGCCAGGTAAAGCACCTGGGAATGGCACTATGATGAATGCACCATTTTTAGGGGCGGCAATGGGCTGTGGTTTTCAGCGCGGTGGGCCCAGACCACTTGGGCCTTACCACACGGACAACCCAGCCCCCAGCTGCCTGGTTTTACCTGGCTGAAGATCAAAATATGGCTGGAGAGTAATGGCTTATTCCTGGCACAGTGGCTTTTCAACCCATGTTGTTACAATACTCATTTCCCTGTGGATGACACAATCTTACCAGCTTCCGCCATCATCTTCACAAGGTGTTTTGCTTTAGTTCTTGGGTTGATATGCACATTTCGGACTAAAGCACGTTCATCTTCGGGATATAGAACCGTCTACTTCATAAGTGGTATAATGGCTGGACATTCCCATCTTGTTTGTACTTGCGTATAATTGTTTGTACAGATGAATGAGACACTTCAGGTATCTAGAAATTGTTCCCAAGGATGAACCAGGCTTGTGCAAGTCCACAAGTATTTTCCTAATATCTTGGCTGATTTCTTTAGACTTTCCCGTGATGCTACAGAAAGAAGCAGTGTTTCAGGTGTGCATTAAAATACATCCACAGGTATGTCTCTAATTAACTCAGATGTTGCCAATAAACCTATCAGCAGCTTCCAAACACATGACATCATCATATGGGCTGTCCCAAATTGTTTAAAGGCATAGTAATATTAGTGTATGTAAACTTGTGACTTTGCAGAAAGTAATAAAAATGTCTTAAAACACTCTCTTTCTATTCTGGCATTTGGCAAATATAATAATTATGGTAATCTTAACTGACCTAAAACAGGAAAGATTATTCTGATTTCATGTCAGATAGTGAGAAAAACATGCATGTGTGTCTTTTTATTTAGTGTATGTAAACTTCTGGTAACATAGTAACATAGTAAAATAGTTTTTAAGGTTGAAGGAAGACTTTAAGTCCATCTAGTTCAACCCATAGCCTAACATGTTGATCCAGAAGAAGGCAAAAAAAACCCCATGTGGCAACACTAAGCTCCACATTGGGAAAAAAATTTCTTCCTGACTCCAGGTACGGCAATCAGACTAGTTCCCTGGATCAACGCCCTATCAAAGAATCTAGTATGTATAACTGGTAATATTATAGTTTTCAAGAAAGGCATCCAGGCCCTTCTTAAATGTTAGTAGTGACTCACTCATTACAACATCATGTGGCAGAGAGTTCCATAGTCTCACTGCTCTTACAGTAAAGAATCCGCGTCTGTGATTATGATTAAACCTTCTTTCCTCCAGACGTAGAGGATGCCCCCTTGTCCCAGTCTCAGGCCTAAGAGTAAAGAGATCATTAGAAAGGTCTCTATAACTGTCCCCTCATATATTTATACATTATTATAAGATCACCCTAAGCCTTCGTTTTTCCAAGCTAAATAACCCCAAGTTTAATAACCTGTCTTGGTATTGCAGACCCCTTAGTCCTCTAATGACTTTTGTCGCTCTTCTCTGGACCCGCTCTAGTTCAGCTATGTCTTTCTTATACACCGGAGACCAGAATTGTACACAGTATTCTAAGTGTGGTCGCACTAGTGACTTGTATAGAGGTAAAATGATGTTCTCCTCATGAGCATCTATGCCTCTTTTAATGCATCCCATTATTTTATTTGCCTTTGCAGTAGCTGCCTGACACTGGCCACTAAATGTGAGTTTGTCATCTACCCATACACCCAGGTCTTTTTCAGTGACAGTTTTGCCCAGTGTTTTACAATTAAGCACATAATTATACCTTTTGTTTCCTCTGCCCAAGTGCATGACTTTACATTTATCCCCATTAAACCTCATTTGCCATTTAGCAGCCCATGCTTCTAGTTTACATAAATCCTCCTGTAATATAAAATTGTCCTCCTCTGTATTGATTACCCTGCAGAGTTTAGTGTCATCCGCAAATATTGAGATTCTACTCTGTATGCCCCCTACAAGGTCATTAATAAATATATTAAATAGAAGCGGGCCCAACACTGACCCCTGTGGTACCCCACTGTTAACTGTGACCCATTCTGAGTGTGTTCCATTAATAACCACCCTTTGTTTCCTATCACTAAGCCAGTTCTTAACCCACTTACACATATTTTCCCCTATCCCCATTGCCCTCATTTTATGTATCAACCTTTTGTGTGGCACCGTATCAAAAGCTTTTGAAAAGTCCATATACACCACATCCACTGCATTTCCTTGGTCCAGTCCAGAACTTACTTCTTCATAGAAGCTTATTAGATTAGTTTGACAGGAACGGTCCCACGTAAAACCATGTTGATAATGGGTCATGAGGTTATTTTTCTTCAGATACTCCAATATAGCATCTCTTAGAAAACCCTCTAGGATTTTACCCACAGTAGAGGTTAAGCTTACTGGCCTATAATTTCCAAGTTCAGTTTTTGTCCCCTTTTTGAATATTGGCACCACATTTGCTATACGCCAGTCCTGTGGTACAGACCCTGTTATTATGGAATCTTTAAATATTAAAAATAATGGTCTATCTATGACAGTACTTAATTCCTGCAGCACTCTGGGGTGTATCCCATCCGGGCCCGGGGATTTGTCAATTTTAGTGATTTTTAGACGATGCCGTACTTCCTCTTGGGTTAAGCAGGTGACATTTAATTGAGAATTTTTGTTATCACTGATCATATTGTCTGTCATGGATTTTCTTGTGTAAATACTGTTGAAAAAAAGTAATTTAGCATATTGGCTTTTTCCTCATCCTCATCCACCATTTCACCCAGACTATTTTTAAAGGGGCCAACACCATCAATTTTTAGTTTCTTACTATTTATGTAGTTTAAAAAATATTTTGGGATTCTTTTTACTTTCTCTGGCAATGAGTCTCTCTGTCTCAATCTTTGCTGCCTTGATTTGCTTTTTACAAATGTTATTTAATTTTCTGTATTTATTTAATGCCTCATCACTACCTACTTGCTTTCATTCCCTAAATGCTTTCTTTTTGTCACATATTGCACCTCTTACCGCTTTATTTAGCCATAGTGGTTTCCTCCAATTTCTAGCATGCTTATTCCCATAGGGTAAATATTGTGCACAGGTCCTATTCAGGATGCTATTATAGCCCCTCTACTACACGTCTTAGTAAAGGATACTTGAAAGCTTATTAAGTTATGATCACTATTACCCAAGTGACCTCCAACCCGTATATTTGATATGCGGTCCGGCCTGTTGGTTAATATTAGGTCCAGCAGTGCCCCCCTTCTTGTTGGGTCCTGAACTAGTTGTGAAAGGTAATTGTCTCTCATAGTTTTCAAAAATGTATTACCCTTGTTGGAACTGCAGGTTTCTGATCCCCAATGTATTTCAGGGTAGTTGAAGTCCCCACAATAATAACTTCTCCTGAGTCGCTGCTTCATCTATTTGCTTTATGAGGATATTCTCCTCCACTTCCATTATTGTTGGGGACTTATAACAAACCCCTATCAGTAATTTATTATTTTTTCCCCCTCCCCTTATCTCCACCCACAGGGATTCTACATTTCCATTAGATTCACCTATATTATCACGCAGGATGGGTTTTAAGGATGATTTTACGTATAAACATACACCTCCTCCTCGCCTATTTGTACGGTCATTTCTGAACAGACAATAGCCCTGTAAATTAACAGCCCAGTCATGGCTCTCGTCCAGCCATGTCTCCGAAATCCCCACCATGTCATAATTATTTTCCAACAAAATCAATTCTAATTCCTCCATTTTGTTGGTGAGGCTTCTGGCATTAGTGTACATGCACTTTATGCATCTCTCTTTACCTGTATTCCTTCCTACTAGATTGACTGTTCTAACCCCACCCCCCATGCCACCCCCAATTTTATTACTTGTGCCCAGGTTACTATTAACACTATCTTCCCCTCCTTTACAATGAATACCCTCCCCCCCAATCCCTAGTTTAAACACTCCTCCAACCTTCTAGCCATTTTCTCCCCCAGCACAGCTGCACCCTCCCCATTGAGGTGCAGCCCATCCCTAGCATAGAACCTGTAGCCAACAGAGAAGTCGGCCCAGTTCTCCAGGAACCCAAAACCCTCCTTCCTACACCAATTCCTGAGCCACTTATTTATCTCCCTAATCTTCCTTTGCCTCTCTGGTGTGGCACGTGGTACAGGCAGTATTTCAGAGAATACTACCTTGGAGGTCCTTGCCTTAAGCTTGCAGCCTAATTCCCTGAAATCATCTTTAAGGACCTTCCACCTACCTCTAACTTTGTCATTTGTGCCAATGTGCACCATGACCGCTGGGTCCTCACCAGCCCCTCCCAGTAATCTGTCAACCCGATCAGCGATGTGCCGAACTCGAGCGCCAGGTAGGCAGCACACTGTTCGACGATCCCTGTCTTTGTGACAGATTGCCCTATCTATTCCCCTAATAATTGAGTCCCCCACTACCAGCACCTGTCTGGCCTGCCCTTCTCTCCTGTTTTCCCCCTTACTGGAGCAGACACTCCTCTGGCTTTCAGAGGTCATGCCCTGCTGCAGCAGTGCTATCCCTGAACTCACACCCCCCTCATCTGCCAACATAGCAAATTTATTGGGGTGTGCCAGATCAGGGCTAGCCTCCCTGGCACCCTTCCCTCTACCCCGCCTTCTAACTGTCACCCAGCTCGCTACCTCACGGTCCTGCAGCTCCATACTACCATCCTCCCCCACATCTATCCCATTGAGCAGCTGTTCAGTGAGCAGCAGACTCCTTTCCATATTGTCTATGGATCTCAGCGTTGTCAGTTGTTCATTTAGATCCAGTATCTGGGCTTCCAAATGCACAACGTACTCACATCTCACACAGCAGTATGCACCCTCGACCGGCTGGTCAAGGAATGCATACATGTGGCAAGACGTACACTGGATGGTATTGCCAATCATGGAACTCATTTCCTAATGGGGATTGCACCAGACAGAAATGATAAGTAAAAAGAAATGCAAAGTATTAATTAAATACAACCAGCAATTCAATAAGTCCTCCCTTCCAAACTCCCTTAATCCAAAGTCACTGAATCACAAGTCACACACTTACTTCTGTCGCACTTGCTCTGTCACACTCAGCTCGTTTCACACTCGCTAGAAAATCAGATTTAAATCTTTTTTTTTTTTTTTTTTTTTTTTCCCTTAGCAGAAAATCAGCCTACAGCTCAGTGTACTTCCAAAGGGTGTAAGTACATCTACTTACATAAGCTTCCTGTTCCTTCTGTTCCCGACTTCCATCCAGATGTCCCGATTCACGCACATCTGACTTCCGGTGCGGCTGTTACACTCAGCCCCTACACTCAGCCCCCACTCACCCAGCACTTAGCCCCCATTCACCCAGCACTCAACCGTCACTCACCCAGCACACTTAGCCCACACGTACACCCAGCACACTCAACCCGCACAGTTACCCAGCACTCAGCCTGCACACTTACTCAGCACTCTCAGCCCGCACACTCACCCAGTATTCAGTCCACACACTCACTTGGCACACTCAACCAAGCACACTCAGCTCGGCACACTCGTCCAGCGCTCAGCCGCAGCACTGACCTTGCACTCAACCCCCAGCACTCAGCTCCCACACTCAGCATGTGCACTCACCCTCCTCACTTACCCTGCACACTCACCCAGCATTCAGCTCACACACTCACTCAGCACTCAGCCCACACACTCAGCCCCCACACTCAGCTGGCACACTCAGCAACCAACTCACCCAGCCCCAACACTCAGCCTCCACTCACCCAGCACTCACCCCTCACACTCACCCAGCACTCATTTGTGGCACCCCAGAGTCTGGTTGCCACAATGGCATTGCCTCCCTCGGGGGGTGATGTCATGCTTAGAAGCAAGATAGGGTATCCAAACCAGGTAAGCCCACAGCACACTACACCTTTCCTGACTCCAAACCAGAAGGGGGAGCTCTAAAACCCAAGTTCAGGGGAGCTCCCCTATAAATTCTGGCCTGGATGTGGGGTTATCCAGTTCCTAGGATGACTGTAAGACATCCTGCAGACTGGAGTGGTGTCAGGCTCATCCGAGGATCAACAGCAGGCAGTGTGAGGGACCAATAGGAGAGGGTCTGAGGAAGGAGAGGAGTCAGCCTGGGGAGTGGATAGTTACCGAAGTAGGACATAACACTATAAAGAAAAAAACGCACCGAAATTTAGCCAGGTAAAATATCCTTTGCACCTAGCAGCGGGCTGCCAGCTCCACTGGTAGGCAACACAAGTGTAAGAACGCCGGTGCTCAGTCCACTGCAACCCAAGCATGGGGGCGGCTGTAGCGCCTGCATTCAGCCATGCTGACAAGCAGGAGACTGGTGGCATTCATGGACACAAGGTTACCAACAGAACGTCAGCCACACAGATCTACGTGAAACAAAGTGTCAGAGCACAGCCTGTTGGGCATGCCCAACTATTAGATCAGCAACGGATATTTTACCTGGCGGCCTCAGACTTCTAACGGGAGCTGTGGCCGAACACCTGACACATCATGGGGAAGGAGGCCGAACTAGGGAGCAATGCCCGGGAGGGAACCTAATGGTGTCCAGGACACACAGAAGCACCCGTGGCTACCTGAGCTCTGTGCTGCGGAGGGTATTGAGAGCCTGGGGGAGCAGAGCGATGACCCGCTCACCTCAGATGAACGTTACCCCTTATAACACTGAGAGAAAAGACCCACCAGAGACTGTGACACTTAGAATGGAGAGTAAAAGCACCAACGGTGGCTAACCTGTACCAACCCAGCTCTGGAAAAGAGCAAAGTCCCGTAGATTGGCAGAGAGCATACCTGGTGGCCATGTTTAACAGTAACGGAACTGCAGCTGTGGTGTGAGAGACTTCTATCTGCGGCGACCATCGGCCGGAGGCCGCCTATGACACAGGAGGTACTGCTGATCGAGTGACTAACTGCCAAGGTACGAGCCGGAGGAAACCACTCCACTGCCCTGGGGAATGCACTCCGCCTGCGGGGAGCAGGACTATCTAAGCTGCTGATCATCAGCCAGGGTCACGGGACTGGGTCTCGGTCCCCATCTGTCCCCATGAAAAGAACCGAGAAGTGAAGATGTGAGAACAATTAGTAACTGCCCGGTACTGGGTCTTGACCGGCCCTGGAGTGGGCGTGTCAATTGTACCCTGGCTTCCACCTACCGCTACAGTAAAGGTAAAGGAAACGACACCTGCATGTCTGTCAGTTATTCCGCGCCATCAGTCCTGCACCCCAACGACGTATCACCGCCATAGACTTTACCAGTTGCCCCAGGGAACTGCTCTACCCGTGGGGAGCGATATCACCTCTGCTGCATTCCCATCATCCCCGGAGGTCCCACTCTGCAACACCAGCCCTCAATAGCCGAATGCCACGGGTGGCGTCATGACAACTATCCCTAAATCACTAACCCCAGAACTTTTTAGTTGAAACCAGGGTCACGGAGCCGCGTCTCAACCCCTGTGACTCCCTGGAAGCACCAAAGCCGATATCAAGTACCCCACGGCCCTGGGATGCATCACATGCAGCAAACTCAGCCCACATACTCATCCTGCACACATTCCGCACACTCACCCAGCACTCAGCCTGCACACTCACCTGGCACACTCAGCCTGGCGCACTCATCCAGCACTCACCCTGCAGCAATGACCCCGCACTCAGTCCCCAGCACTCACCCAGCGCACTCAGCTCGCACACTCACCCAGCACTCAGCCTGAACATTCACCCAGCACTCAGCCCAGTCACCCAGCACTCAGTCCACACAGTCACCAAGCACTCATCCTGTACTCACCCAGAACTCAGCCCGCACACTCACCCAGAACTCAGCTTGCACACCCACCCAGCACTCAGTCCACACAGTTACCAAGCAATCAACCTGCACTCAGCCAGCACTCAGTCCACACACAAGGCGTCAGGGCAGCCAAAACCTATGTTTTTAGCACGATTCCCCCTGAGCACGGTTGCAAATGTTAATGTGGCCCTAGCCTCACAGTACAACCTTGTCTGATTTTTTTTTGGATGACTCGACCAAGTATTTATTACAAGCACAAAACAATAGAGGAGGCTTAGTATGTTATCTGAATGATGTGTAAATTTTGGACACAAAGTCCATAGAACTTGTATTCTGCTGAATTTCTTCAAACTAAGATAACAACTTAACCCTCATTGTAGCAACACAAAACCAGATACACTGAGTTAGGCTGCCTTCACACTTGCAGATGCATCTGCAGCGTTTTGCAGATGCATCTGCAAGTATCAGCATGCAGACCGCGGCCCCTATGTTTATAATAGGGCGCACCGCGGTCTGAAATCACTCATTCATTCCTATATGATTTCAGACCGCGGTGCGCCCTATTATAAACATAGGGGCCGCGGTCTGCATGCTGATACTTGCAGATGCATCTGCAAAACGCTGCAGATGCATCTGCAAGTGTGAAGCCAGCCTTAGGCTGGGTTCACATTTGCGGACCCCTCCGCAGCTTTCTGCAGAGGGGATCCGCAATGTGACAGCAGCGGCCGCCAGCTCCTATCTTTATAATGGGAGCGCACGGTTCTGCGCTTGACAGCGCATGACCGAGCGCACCCATTCACTCCCATATGTGATCTGCCTGCGCACAAATCACACAGTCTCATCCGCACCAGGGACGCGACATGTTGCATTCCTGGTGCGGACGAGACTGTGATTTAGGCTGGTTTCACACTAGCGTTCGTGTCTTCATGCGTCTGGCATGCAGATGCAAACGCAGTGCCAAACGCTGCCATACTGATGTGAACGCAGCAGAGATTTTCTGCATGCATTCACATAGTATGGTGCTCGGCCACCCAATCAGCGGTCTCGGCGGCCACCGGGTGATTATTTTTATTATTTTTATTTATTTATATAGCGCCATTAGGTTCCATGGCGCTTTACATGAGGACAAGAATAAGTACACTAAATCTAGGTGATCGGGATGTACAGGTACAGGAGGGGCAGGGACCCTGTCCATGAGGGCTCACAATCTACAAGGGGCGGGTGGGGATACAGTAGGATGGGGGAATGTCAGGGTCTCATGGCAGGTTGTAGGCTTGACGGAATAGGTGAGTCTTCAGGTGACACTTGAAGCTTCTCAGGGTAGGAGAGTGTCTGACGTGTTGGGGCAGGGAGTTCCAGAGTCTGACAGATGCCCGGGAGAAGTCCTGGACGCGGTTGTGCGAAGAGGTGATGAGGGGGGAGCAGAGGAGGAGTTCTTGGGAGGAGCGGAGGTTGCATGAGGGTAGGTATCGTGAGACCAGGTCGGAGATGTATGGTCGGGCCAGGTTGTGTATGGCTTTGTACGCCATGGTTAGTGTTTTGAATTGAGATCTCTTGGAGGCGGGAGCCAGTGAAGGGCATGGCAGAGGGGGGAGACAGGGGAGTAGCGGGAGGACAGGTAGATTAGTCGGGCAGCGGAATTGAGGATAGATTGGAGAGGTGTGAGGGAGTTAGCCGGGAGGCCATTGAGAAGGAGGTTGCAGTAGTCAAGGCGGGAGATGATAAGAGCATGAATGAGTGTTTTAGCGGTGTCGTGGGTGAGGAAGGAGCGAATCCGTGATATCATTTCTATGCAGATTTCAATGTGATCCGTGACCCACCCCAAGGCCGTGGGGACTCGGTGCCCGGGCGGTTACTGTAAGGGGATGTCACGGGTTGCCTGCCCGGGGTCGTGGCCCTGGTGGTTGCTTAAAAAAATGGAAAATGAAAAAAATAAAAGAATAAATAAATAAAGTCTCGTGACGCCACCTGCGGACTCTGGTGGAGGCACCAGCGCTGCCGACAGACCTCTGGGGATGGTGGGTAGGCAGCCAGATGTTATAGCTCCATGCAGGAAGAACAGGGTTTCCAGGGCAGGATCTGGAACACTTGTTGTCACAGTACTTATAGGAATGAAATACAGGAGACTTGATAACTCTGTTATCAGGTCGTCACCGAAGACTGCAATGTCTCTCTTTGGGTCTCTTAGATGTTCCTTCACTTTGCTTTCAGTCCCTCTGTTTGTCTCCTATCAATCCGTGTGCTGCCCTGCACGAACCTTTGTTCTACCAGGCCCGTTGGGTGTAATGAGGATACCCTTCTTCTCTAAGAGGCTCAACCCGGTTTGGAGTTCCTGGTGGGGCTATGCTTTGTGGACAAAGTCGGGGACTGCTTAACAGACCTGCAACACACCGGTGTTGGCGGCTCAGGGCTGGAGTCGCCTGTACCGCGACTCGGAGTCGGTTTCCCGTTCAGGACTGGGATTCCCCCAGAACGTGCAATTGAAAAGTCTGGCACTGGGTTTCCCCCTTCTGTCTGGGTCACCGCTCCTTTTCGGGCGCTCTCACTGCGACTTCCCTCTAGGACTTGCTTCACACTCTCTCTCCTTAACAGTCTGTTCCTGCTTTTTCACTACTCCTGAAAGTCCTCCCACCGGGAACGGTTTACCCTAGTAACGGGTTGGCCAATTGGTCCCCTAAGTCCTAGGTGTGGGAATGCTGGGATGAGAGCCTCAGTTTGACATCACTCTCTCCAATGACTGGGATACCGCATGCGCTGTCTTGGGTGCAGTACCCCTACTGTGGCGCACTGACCAGTGGGGCGCCATATCCGCAGTGTTCTCCTGCACTATCATGCGGAGAACACTGCGGATCCATTTAGCTCCATGCATTGTTTGTGCGCTTGTGGATGCTTGCTGATAAAACAATTGTCCGCGAACGCACAAAAAATGCATCATGTTGCATTCGAGGGTGCTTTTAAAAAACGCATCCGAACGCAAACGCAACCAAACGCAGCCATACGCATACTATGGGTTACCATGTTAAACATAGGAACGCAATGCGCATGCGTTTGGCTGCGTTCAGTTACGCTGTGTTCCAAATGAAAATGTGAACCCAGCCTTATTCCTTTTCTGAATAGCATTTACAAATCTAATACAAAATACAAAGATACATAAATTTCTTAATTGATAGCAAAACAAGGTATACAATATTAATCACTGCTTAGGCCGGTTTCACACCACGGTTGGATCAGGTCCGGGGCAATCCTGTTTTTTTTCCGGACTTCCCGGAGTCTCCTGGATGCTACCGGATCGCAGAAAACCGGATGCATCTGTACGGTCTTTTCGCTGGATCCGGTGAAAAATCAGACCGGTTGCATCCGTTTTTTTGCTGGTCCGGTTTTAAGCGCACACCCCTCCTGTGGCTTGTTAAGTATTAATTGGCTGTAGCCTTCCTTCCTGGTCCCTTTTTGAGTGCAAAATGGCCATGTTCCATGCAGCTTTTTGTGCTTATGTGGATCTTTCTTATGAGCATGTCCATGCATTTGCTGTATTGTGTGATGCAGAACGGCGAAGACGTAGACGGAGACAGCGCCAGTACTGGGTCCTCCCTATTGTATTTGGGCGCTATACTTGTGGTGTTTTTGTCCGATTGTACCCAGAGCTGAGTGCTCATCCTGAGAAATTCCACAATTATCTGCGCATGTCGTCCGACAGCTTTGATGAGTTGGTGTCCAGACTCAGAGGTTACATCATGCGTGAAGACACAGCTTTTCGTCGAGTCATAACACCACAAGAGAGCCTTATGGTGACACTATATGTTTACATCTGTGTATGTCAGTCTGTTAATGTCTCACACAGAGAATAAACTGCATATGGTTTGGCGGACCAACATATCACACATTTGTGGAGTAATGTATCATGTCAATAACACACTTTCATCTTTTGGTGTGGTCCACCTCGGAATCTGTATGTTGGCTACATTATACATCATTAGCTGTTTGTAAAGTTTTCTGCTGTGTCACATCATACTGATCCTCATCAATCTTGCATTAAGGGCTACATAATTTACCCTTTATGGCCTACCATCACACCTAGTGACAGCGTCATGTATTCCTTACCCAACCTAGTGTGTTTTCTTCATGGGCACATGCTCAAATACTCCTTTCCTCTATGTAATTTTGTTTGGTCTCCAGGGGGTAAAGCCGTGTCCCATGTAGCCTTATGTTCAGCTGCTGCTCCCACAGCCAGCTTTATATTTTTTAGTGATATATGGGCTTCCACCAGCCACACACCACCCATGTTGCGTAATCCGGCAATGTGACCCGGTGGCTATGAATGTACTAGTAAAAAGGCCCGATGCTATCGCATCGGGAGTGGGGTGACATGAAGATGGGGGGCGGGCTGTTTGGCATTGGGGCAGCAGCTGTCACTTCACCCTGTGGGGTATCAGCAGGGGCAGTGTGGGGAGTGAGGGCATGTGGGAGGGTAAGAGGGGTGAGCAGGGGCCGTGTGGGGAGGTGAAAGGGATAAACAGCGGCAGTTTGGGGTGAGTGGGGGCATGAGCAGAGGCAGTGTGGGTGATTGGGGGGGTATACAAGGGCAGTGTGGGGAGTGATGGGATACGGGGGGTAAGAGCAGTGAGCAGGGGCAGTGTGGGTGAGTGGGGGTAAGCAGGGGCAGTGTGGGTGATTGTGGGCAGTTGGGGGGGCGGTGAGAGGGGTAAGCAGGGTGTATGGGTGAGTGGGGGGGGTAAGCTGGAGCAGTGTGGGTGAGTGGGGGCAGTGTGGGTGAGTGCCCGCTGCCCCTGTAACCTTAGTTGAGGAGGGGGGTGGTGGTAGCAGACTGCAGGGCCAGCGGGCCTGCAGGCTGCAATGACAGTGCGCCGCCGCCGGCGTCAGAGCGGGGGCCACAGCAGCGGGCAGCGTCTGTGATGAAGGGGGCCTCAGATGCTGGCGGCAGCCCCTTCAGTAATAGCACTCCACCTGGCTGCGGCGGGCGGCGGGCCTGCAGGCTGCAATGAGAGTGCAGTGGGCAGCGTCTGTGATGAAGGGGGCCGCAGATGCTGGCGGCGGCCCCCTTAATAATGGCACTCCCCCTGGCTGCGGCGGGCGGTGGGCCTGGAGCCTGCAATGAGAGTGGGCCGCGGGAGGCATCTGAGCGGGGGACGCAGCGGCACGCATCGTCTGTGATGAAGGGGGCCGCAGATGCTGGCGGCAGCCCCTTCTGTAATGGCGCTACCCCTGGCTGCGGCGGGCGGTGGGCCTGGAGGCTGCAAAGAGAGTGTGCCGCCGGCGGCATCTGAGCGGGGGTGGCAGCACCGTGCGGGGGTGTGTGGGCACGGGAGCCTGCAGGCAGCCGCAGGGAGCCTGCGCCATGGGTGTGCTAATATGGCGGCGCTTCCAGGGTAGCGATAATCAGCAGTTTTGCGCACGCGCCATTGCTCCATAGCGGCACAGTGGCCGGAAGCGCAAAACTGGTGATTATGTATAGAGATATGTAACTCCCATTGAAGAAGATGAGGCTATGATGTTCACAGAGTGGCAACATGTTACTTTTCCTCACAGGATGGCTGGTCCCATAGCATGGCAAGTGACCATAGTTGACCTAAGTTGTGAGACTCAGACTCCACAGTTGTATGCTACACCTGGCCATAGCGTCATGTGTGATTTCAGTGTAATAATAATGTCATATTGTTTTTTATTTGATGTGTACTAAAGTGTACCATCATCACTGACACGTTTTCTTTTGTTTTGTTGTTGCAGATATCTTGCGACTGGTGAATCCTTAACTTCCCTCAATTATCAATTTCATATGGGGGTGTCCACTATTTCGGGGATCATCAAGGAAACATGCTGGGCTTTGTGGGAGGAACTCCACACAGAGATTATTCCCCATCCCATAACCCAGCATTGGCTCAAAATATCTGAGAAATTTAACCAAATTTGCCAATTCCCTAATTGCCTGGGTGCACTGGACAGGAAGCATAGACACGCATCTTGAAACCAGCAAACAGTGGCTCGGAGTTTTTTAATTACAAAAAATTTTACTCGATCATGCTGCTTGCTATAGTGGATAGCGAGTATAAATTTCTCGCAGTCGACATTGGGACTTTTGGGCGGTCTAACGACTTCCAGAGCTTTAAGCATTCTGGAATGGGGCGTCTCGTGTACAGTAACAATTTTAACTTTCCAACACCAGCACTACTCCCAGGCACAGAGGCACCACCAATGTCATTGTGGCAGAGGCATTCCAAATGTGCCAGAATTTATTAAAACCTTGTAGCAGTCGGGGTTTGACATACGAAAAAAAGATCTTTAATTACCGGCTGACACGTGCCTGGCGCATGGTGGAATGTGCATTTGGGTTGTTGTTGTCTAAATGGAGAGTCCTAGGCACTGCGATCAATTTAAAAACGGAGACCATCGATGGAGTTATGAAGGCCTGTGTGGTGCTGCACAATTTTGTATTGACCAGAGAGAGCAGTTCTGTGGACCCTGGTGACATTCCAGACAGCTCTTTGGAGAACTTCTCTGTCCCGTCTGTCCGCTCTGCCAGGGCGGTAGAAGAAATGCGGGATCATTATACACATTATTTTGTCTCCAATGCTGGTCACGTGCCGTAGCAGGACGTAATGATATGATTAGTTTATGTAACCACTTTTTTATGTTACCATGGAAGCTTCCATATTGCCTTTGTTGTGCTATACTTTATTTTACCTGTAATGTTTGGATCCAAACAGTTTAACATTTATTGGTTATGTGTGTGTTTTGGATTTGAAACCAGTAAATTTATTTTCACATCTGTCTCTGACTGCTGCTTCCTGCTTGCAGACATTTACTACCGAGGTTACGCCCATTCCTTGATATATGTGGATATCAGTAACAAACATTTCTTACAACATACATATAGACCCAAATGACAATTGGGTAAGCAATCAGTGAAACTACAAATGTCCATGTATGGCCATTCATATTGGCATATAGATGACCTTTCTTAAAAAACACATATATTGTCAGAAGGCTCAGAAGTCATCCATATTCCCATATGACTAGCCATACATGGTCATTTCTCTGTGTTCTGAGCCTTCTGGCAATATATGTGTTTTCTAAGCCAAGTATGGATACAAGAACCTTTCCATGAACAAAGTGTGGTCAGGACATATAACTATCCCAAAACTCACAATCAAACATACAAACAAAGAACAACACATAGCAGTGTGTATTCTCCTTCACATAGTGCTACACATGTACAACATGTATGTGCGCGTGTCTGTTTGATGTATCAGTGACCCACACCTCCTCATGTTTACCATTACATTAGCTTGGTGATTGCTAACCATATGTGTAAACACATACCCTTATCTATTAGATTGTGTATGTACACACATGTCCCCAAGGCCAGTCACTGGGCCAATGGTAAACTCATCATTGTGAGTGCCAGAACATACATGTCCAAACACATAATAATAATTTCATGTGTGTGTAGCATTACCTACACAAACACATGTCATATACATATGTACCGTATTTTTCGCTTTCTAAGACGCAGCGGATTATAAAATGCACCCCCAAATTTGGTGAAGGAAGAGAAAAAAAAATTTAAAGGGAACCTGTCAGGTGGTTTATGTCCCCTCAGCTATCACTATCTGTACCTGTAGCTTCATAGTACTATTCTAATCATCCCTGTCTGAGCTCAGAGTGTAATGTGAAAGGTGAAAAAAGCATTTAAACACTTACATTTCAGTCTGCACCTTGTAGGAGGGAGACTGTCTGACAGGATAATAGTTAACTCACTATTAACTTGCATGGCTAAAGGACATGTGTGATGTAATGATTATGTGACCACAGTGGGCAGAACTAAGCAAGCAAACTCACATTATGTTATAGGGATTTACCTCAGCCTATTGTAGTCACATGGTTATGACATCACATCAGGTCTCCCAACATGTTCTAACATAAGAAAAAACTGATACTGAGCCAGATCACAATGTGAACAGGGCTGTAAACCGTGTTCACTCCACCAAGAATATATATCACAAAAAGAGTGCAAAAAACGTCCAAAAAATGTATCACTGCTTCAAGAGTAAAAAAGCAAGTGCAAAATAGTATCAACAGCAGGGTTCTTAGTTAGTACATTTTTTGCAAAAAAGTACGGAAGCCGTTCTAACCACTCCACGGTGACCCCTATCAGAACGGTCCTAGACTAACGTATTTAAAACCTGATCTAGTGTGAACATACCTCATAGATGCAGGGTGCAGCAGGGCCAGATTCATTATGGGCACACAAGGTAAAAACAGCAATTTATGTGTTCAGGCTCAGTGAGAAGGGGTGGAGCACCTCTCAACTTGCAAGACAAGAAACTAATGAAAAAACTGATACTGAGCCAGATCACAATGTGAACAGGGCTGTAAACCGTGTTCACTCCACCAAGAATATATATCACAAAAAGAGTGCAAAAAACGTCCAAAAAATGTATCACTGCTTCAAGAGTAAAAAAGCAAGTGCAAAATAGTATCAACAGCAGGGTTCTTAGTACGTTTTTTGCAAAAAAGTACGGAAGCCGTTCTACCACTTCACGGTGACCCCTATCAGAACGGTCCTAGACTAACGTATTTAAAACCTGATCTAGTAAGTTCTAACATAAGGCTGAAATGTTAACTATTAATTTGCCAAACAATCTCCGTCCTTCAAGCTGGAGACTGATTGCCTCATTACATAAGGAAATGTAAGTGTTTAAATGCTTTTCTTTCACCTTTCACATTACACTATGAGCTCAGACAGCTACAGACAATGACAGCTGGGGGGGCATAAACCAGCTGACAGGTTCCCTTTATTGTTAAATGGGGTCCATCTTATAATGCCAGTGTCAGTCTTACAAACAGCATATATGTCCTCCATCCTGGTACATGGCCCCCCATCCTGCTATATATATGGTCCCATCCTGGTATATCTGTCCCCCATCCTGGTGCACGGTCCCCCATCCTGGGATATAGCCCCCATCCTGGATATGGTCCCATTTTACATATGTCCCCGTGGAATGGCACATGGCCCCCTGGGATGGCACATGTTCCCCAGTGGCCCCCTATACTGACACATTGCCCCCTGTGATGGCACATTGCCCCCTGTGATGGCACATGGCCCCCTGTGATGGCACATGTCCCCCAGTGCTGGCACATGGCCCCAAGTGCTAGCACATGGCCCCCTGTGATAGCACATGGCCCCCAGTGCTGGATCATGGCCCCTGTGATGGCACACATAGCCCCATCGTTACCCTATATGTCCCCCTGTGCTGGCACACACAGCCCCACTGTCCGCCTATATGTCCCCTGCAGGCACACATAGCCCCGCCACCACCCTAAATGTCCCCCTGTGTTGGCACACATAGCTCCACTGTCCCCCTATATGTCCCCTGCTGGCACACATAGCCCTTACCTCATTACCTCATTTAATATTCACTGCACTTGCAACAGCACCAAGGTGATGGACAGGGGAGCGGTGAATATTATCTGTGCCCCTCTGTCCCCCTATATGTCCCCTGCTGGCACATATTCCCCCAGTCCGGGATATGGCCACCCCCTGTCAGCTATATGGCCCCCGCTGGCATGCAGACTGTAAAATAACAAACTGTTTTACTCACCTGTCCGACAATCGCTCCATGCTTCAGCTGAGTGGTGACTTCCAGCGTCGGTCCCTGCATCGGGTCATGAGAAGGTGGGTAAAGTCCCTTGTTGGGGTTCTAAATAAAAGTTCTGCACTTTGTTGTGCAGCAGTGGTGGTGACAGTGGTGGTTGTGGGGACGCTTTGCAAAGCAGAAGTCACAGGGGTCCATGAAGGGGTGGACAAAGGCCGCTGTGATGTTTCTGGTGGGCTGCTCACCACAATCGGGGGACTTTGGCTGGGCCATGCTGAGACTTCATAAGCCAGCCCTCTGTTTGTGGCTTGAGTGTAGGTTGCCCACATAATGGGGTAATTCGTACACTGGCAGCAGCATAGAGGTTGCCTTGCTGCTGGAACGCAGCTGTGCTATTCATTAGCTGCCTTGTCTGACTGCGAGACATTAGCCCTTGGAGATGGTAGTGGGAAGGGTGGTAGGGCCACTGTGACAATGAGGAGTGGGCCGCTTCTTGTGGGTATGTGTAACCGTAACTCTGTCGAAATGATGTTTCCGGGGTGGTACTGATTGGTTGGTGGTTGTAAGTTTGCCTGGCCGAAACAACTTTTTGGGTCGAAAAACCAAAGGACACCGTATGTCTCTCTCCATGGTAACGGCTGCCACCTGATGTTGTGAGGAGAACGGTGCCTGGTTGGGAGCCCTCCCAGCACCTATGAGGCGACTGGATTCACTGGTTGTGCCAGTGATCCCATGTTGCCGGAGTGGCCTTTCCGTTGTGAGCATTGGGTCATTGGTGGCTACAGGAGAAAGACTATCGGAAGGGTGTTGGGTGGCCTGAGAATGTTGTTGTGCCTGCATATCGGGACCCATTTGTCTGGCTTTTCGCACAGCATCCTGACAACACTGGACTATGTATGCCTGCTGATCACTTGACATCTGTTCCATCTCCCTGGGCAGTGTTATCAAATACTGGTTGTTACACATGTGTACATTTGTGCTCAGATTCCTCAGGTTAATGTGGAGATGCTGCAAGCCCTCTGTGATTTGAAGAGACATATGGACAACCTCAGGGAGAATACTCCTATCTGTTCCCCTCTGGCGCTGGCGAACAGGCCGAGGAGCTGCTCAACTGGGTGCACCTGTGTCAGACGGGTCAGATAGGGGAAAAGATGTTGGAGTGTCTTGTGCGGGGCTCCTGTGTTGCCAGGAGGCTGCTGCGGTACCAGCATGGTCTTCCTCAGATAGGCCTGCAGACGTGGCCAAATCGTCACCGCTGGCATATCGAGGGACAGCTTCAGGTGGCTGGTGGACTGGTGAGGCTGCTGACTGCAGGTTTCTTCCTTGTGTGCTGTGGATAGAAATAAAATATAAGTATAATTAGTGTGCATATTGTTGAGCAGAAAATTGTAATATTTATGTTATGTTTTATGTTTCAAAAACACAACTCAACGTTAAGGTGCATAGCTACAAGGATCTCCCACATATACGTTGGGAAACGCACACTTGCTTCGCCACAGAACACCGTTGCCAATTACAGAGACATACAAATACATACCCTCTCACTAACATGCTGGGTCTCAAGAACTCCAGCATGCGGGCATACTTGTAGGCCGTTTTTTTTTGGCCAATACCCTTGCGAGCCTGCATCTCATTTCTCAAGTACTTCCGGAAGCTGTCACGGATATTCCGCCATTTCCACAGCAACGAACCGCCTGTGGGAAAGACAAAAACATGTATTAATTAACATAGCATCTGTTGCTTGTCAAAACACACATTATGACTGTGAAAAACCATTACCAACTGTTTTTAGTTTGAGTTTGGGCAGTTACCAATAAATTGGCCACACAAACAAACTGGCAAGGAGGCAAGTTTGCTAGAAGGCTGACACTGAGCATAAATTTGCTACTCAAAGTACTTTTGCATCGGTGTAATTTTTGATTATGATCCTTGTGGGGCAATACTACTGAGGAAAAAACATGGCTACATAATGAACAATTACAGCATAATGGTTACAAACAATTACTTACGGTGAACATCTTGGCCTGCTTCATTGAGTCGGTTCCATCCTCGGACCACCCCTGCACAGACCTTATCCCACAGTCGTCTTGTGTGCACCATATTGGCATGGAGGTGGTTGCGTTGGTCCTGTGGTGCCCCACTGGTCAATGCACCACAATAGGGGTACTGCACCCACAACAGAGTGTGTGGTATGCCTGTCATTGGGAAGTGTAACGTCAACCTGAGGCTCTCATCCCGGAATCCCTACACCTAGACTAGGGGACCAATTGGCAACCCGTTACCAGGGTAACCGGTCCCAGTGGGAGGAGAGTTAGGGTAGGGAGAAGCGGGAAACTAACAGACAGATCTAGTCTAGTCTGAGGGACGAAGCAGGGGGGAAGCCCTAAAGGGGACCCCCAGGGAGGGCTCCTGAAAGTAACGGCGGCCCAGACGGAAGGAGACCCAGTGCCGGACTTTCTACGGTCCGGGGAAATCCTAGTCCACAACGGAGAATCGGCTCCAAGTCACGGTGAGGAGTCTATCCCTGAGCCGTCAACACCAGTAGGTCGTGGGTCTATCTAATAGCTCCGACTCCCCCATCCAGAACGTGCAGCCCCACCAGGATCACTAAACAGGGTTGAGCCCCTTAGAAGAGAAAAAGAGTACCTCATAGCACCCGATGGGCCTGGTAGACAAGTGGGCTGTGCAAGGCAGTACAAGGAAGTAAGGAGGCGCAAGGAAGGTAATGGGACAGTGAAGCAAGCAGAAGTTACTCTCTGGAAGCCTCAAAGAGACGTTATTCTCCTCAGTGACTACTCGGCCAGCTACCTGCAAAGACTGTGTAACTGTGAACCTGCATACCATAATAACCAGCTTCCAGTAAAGTACCCATATAGAGCTAACAAGCCTCAGTGTTTCTTTCTACATGAACTGTTGAATAGCTGCCACCACGACAACAAGTGCAGTGGCAGCACTGCCCCAGGGACCTGCTCCACCTGCTGGGAGCTGAACCATCTAGCTGCATTACCATCATCCCCGGCGGTCTGACAGCGGCACTGGTGAGCGTCACCAGAACTGCAGGTGGTGTCACAAGACAGTTTTTTTTTTATTTACAATTGACTACCAGGGCTATGGGCCTGGGCACCAGCCACCGAGACAGCACCCCCCGGAACAACGCCCGGGTACTGAGTTCCCATAGACCCCTAGGTGAATCAATTTCTGGCATCACGAACAGGATGTCGTGGCCGGTGTAACCGGGTACTGTGTGCCTTACGAACTTTTTAAACTCGGCTCAAAATGAACTTATAACAGTCACTGTGGCGCACTGACCAGTGGGGTGCCCAAGTCCTACAACGGAGCACGTGCTTCCACAAGCTGGATGAGATCTATATCTAGTACGTCCTCCTCAACGGCCCAGTGAGACCTTTTGGAAGCCTGTGAGTAACAAAAAAAACAATCACACAATCATACTACAACATGTATTTTTGAAAATCAAAACACAACATGTCAGATGAACAGGAGCAGCCACAGCAGATCTACCTTTCACATAGTCAGTAATCTATGAAATACTCAAACTCCACAAATGTCACTCACTCTCCAACAAACCATACACATGTCCCTAATTGGCTCGGAAGACTGAGACATCATCACGCTTCCTGTCAGCTTACATTTGTGTCAAAACCAGAGGATCTATAATATAAAAGCCAAAGGCCACTTCCAGAGAACCCGAAGGTTACTTCCGTGATGGCCTCCGGACTATGATGCTGACGTCATCCAGTGCAGGGTAGCCAGCCGCCGCCCGGCTACAGGGATCGGCAGAGGAACGTTCCGCTCTCGGACGTTCTGTCTGCCCTCCAGCCTCTCCCCTCCAGCCAGTAGCGTTGCCAGCGGGGGGGGGGGGCCCATTGCCCGCCACCTGGGGGGCCCCGCACCCCCTGGGGGCCCCGTGCTGACAGCAGCCGCCCGCTGCGCTCCAGGAGAGGAGGGAGGACGGGATTTCCTGTCCTACAGCTCTGCCCACCCCTCCTCTCCTCCTACAGCACACGCACGGCGGCCGCGGTGAGTGTACACCCCCCACCCAGCTGAGCCTCTGCCCTCCAGCCTCCCCAGCTTCCGCTCTGCCCCTCCAGCCTCTGCCCCTCCAGCCTCTCCAGCTTCTGCTCTGCCCCTCCAGCCTCTGCCCCTCCAGCCTCTCCAACTTCCCCTCTGCCCCTCCTGCCTCTGCCCCTCCAGCCTCTGCCCCTCCAGCCTCTCCAGCTTCCCCTCTGCCCCTCCTGCCTCTGCCCCTCCAGCCTCTGCCCCTCCAGCCTCTCCAGCTTCCCCTCTGCCCCTCCTACCTCTGCCCCTCCAGCCTCTGCCCCTCCAGCCTCTCCAGCTTCCCCTCTGCCCCTCCTGCCTCTGCCCCTCCAGCCTCTGCCCTCCAGCCTCTCCAGCTTCACCTCGGCCCCTCCTGCCTCTGCCCCTCCAGCCTCTTCCCCTCCAGCCTCTCCAGCTTCCCCTCTGCCCCTCCAGCCTCTGCCTCTCCAGCTTCCCCTCTGCCCCTCCAGCCTCTCCAGCTTCCCCTCTGCCCCTCCAGCCTCTGCCCCTCCAGCCTCCCCTCTCCCCTCCAGCCTCCCCTCTCCCCTTCAGCCTCTCCCCTCCCCTCCAGCCTCTGCCCTCCCCTCCAGCCTCTGCCCTCCCCTCCAGCCTCCGCCCTCCCCTCCAGCCTCGCCCCTCCAGCCTCTCCCCTCCAGCCTCCGCTCTCCCCTCCAGCCTCTCCCCTCCAGCCTCTCCCTTCCTGCCTCTCCCCTCCAGCCTCCGCTCTCCCTCCAGCCTCTCCCCTCCCCTCCAGCCTCCGCTCTTCCCTCCAGCCTCCCCCCTCCAGCCTCTCCCCTCCAGCCTCCGCTCTCCCCTCCAGCCTCCCCCCTCCAGCCTCCGCTCTCCCCTCCAGCCTCTCCCCTCCAGCCTCTGCTCTCCCCTCCTGCCTCTCCCCTCCAGCCTCTCCCCTCCAGCCTCCGCTCTCCCCTCCAGCCTCCACTTTCCCCTCCAGCCTCTCCCCTCCAGCCTCTGCTCTCCCCTCCAGCCTCTCCCCTCCAGCCTCCCCTCCAGCCTCTCCCCTCCCCTCCAGCCTCCCCCCCCTCCAGCCTCTCCTCTCCAGCCTCTCCCCTCCAGCCTCTCCCCTCCAGCCTCCGCTCTCCCCTCCAGCCTCTCCCCTCCAGCCTCCGCCCTCCCCTCCAGCCTCTGCCCTCCCCTCCAGCCTCTGCCCTCCCCTCCAGCCTCCGCTCTCCCCTCCAGCCTCTCCCCTCCAGCCTCTCCTCTCCCCTCCAGTCTCCCCTCTCCCCTCCAGCCTCTCCCCTCCAGCCTCCGCTCTCCCCTCCAGCCTCTCCCCTCCAGCCTCTCCCCTCCAGCCTCCGCTCCCCCTCCAGCCTCTCCCCTCCAGCCTCTGCTCTCCCCTCCAGCCTCTCCCCTCCAGCCTCCGCTCTCCCCTCCAGCCTCTCCCCTCCAGCCTCCGCTTTCCCCTCCAGCCTCTCCCCTCCAGCCTCTGCTCTCCCCTCCAGCCTCCCCCCTCCCCTCCAGCCTCCCCCCCTCCAGCCTCTCCCCTCCAGCCTCTCCCCTCCAGCCTCCGCTCTCCCCTCCAGCCTCTCCCCTCCAGCCTCCCCCTCCCCTCCAGCCTCTCCCTCCCCTCCAGCTCTCCCTTCCCCTCCAGCCTCCCCTCCAGCCTCCGCTCTCCCCTCCAGCCTCTCCCTCCAGCCTCTCCCTCTCCACCTCCCAGCCCTCACCCTCTCCCCTCCAGCCTCTCCCCTCCAGCCTCTCCCCTCCCCTCGCTCCCCTCCAGCCTCCCCTCTCCCTACAGCCTCTCCCTCCAGCCTCTCCCCTCCAGCCTCCTCTCACTCCTCCTCCAGCCTCCCTCTCCCTCCAGCCTCTCCCCTCCAGCCTCCCTCTCCCCTCCAGCCTCTCCCCTCCAGCCTCTCCCCTCCAGCCTCCCTCTCCCCTCCAGCCTCTCCCCTCCAGCTCCCTCTCCCCTCCAGCCTCTCCCCCTCCAGCCTCTCTCCTCCAGCCTCCTCCCTCCAGCCTCCCCTCTCCCCTCCAGCCTCCCCTCTCCCTCCAGCCTCTCTCCCCTCCAGCCTTCCCCTCCGCCTCCTCCCCTCCGCTCTCCCTCCAGCCTCCCCTCTCCCTCAGCACTCCCCTCCACCTCGCTCTCCCTCCAGCTCTCCTCTCCAGCCTCCCTCCCTCACTCCCCTCCACCTCCGCCTCTCCCCTCCAGCCCCTCCCCCTCCGCCTCCCCTCCAGCCTCTCCCTCCAGCCTCCTCCTCCGCTCTGCCCTCCAGCCTCCGCCTCCCTCCTGCCTCCTGCCCTCCTCCAGCCTCCCCTCCCTCTCCCCTCCAGCCTCCTCCCCTTCAGCCTCCCCTCTCCCTCCCTCTGCCCCTCGCCTCCGCTCTCCCCTCAGCCTCTCCCTCCAGCCTCCCTCTCCCTCCAGCCTCTCCCTCCAGCCTCCCCTTCCCCACCTCCTGCCCTCCAGCTCTCCCCTCCGCTCCGCCTTCCTCCAGTCCTCTCCCTCCAGCCTCCCTCTCCCTCAGCCTCTCACCATCCAGCCTCGCTCTCCCCTCCAGCCTCTGCTCAGCTCGCTCACTGTACATATGTATCCTCCAGCCTCTGTCCCCTCAGCCTCCACTCTGCCCCTCCTCTCCTCTGCTCCCTCAGCTCTCCAGCCTCCACTCTGCCCTCACGCTACTAGCCACCCAGCACCTCATCACTCCAGCCTAGCGCTCCCACTCCGCTTCCCTCCACTCGCATCCTCGCTTCCCTCCAGCCACTCCCCTCACTTCGCTCGCCTCAGCCTCGCCTCCGCTCCCTCCCTCCGCTCACCTATCCATCAGCTCCACTCCCACGCTCTCCCACCGCCTACTGCTCCAGCCCCGCGCACTGTCCCTCAGGCTCCACACTCAGCCTGCCGCCTCACATTAGTGTGTGTTCGTAGTCAGCTCCCCACTCTGCCCACGGCGCTGCGCTGACCACTCTGCCCACGCCGCTGTGCTGACCAATCTCACCGCACTCACTGCTAACCACTGAGCCACCGCACTCACTGCTAACCACTGAGCCACCGCACTCACTGCTAACCACTGAGCCACCGCACTCACTGCTAACCACTCAGCCACCACACTCACTGCTAACCACTCAGCCACCGCACTCACTGCTAACCACTGAGCCACCACACTCACTTATAACCACTGAGCCACCGAACTCACTGCTAACCACTGAGCCACCACACTCACTGCTAACCACTGAGCCACCGCACTCACTGCTAACCACTGAGCCACCGCACTCACTGCTAACCACTGAGCCACCGCACTCACTGCTAACCACTGAGCCACCACTCTCACTGCTAACCACTGAGCCACTGCACTCACTGCTAACCACTGAGCCACCGCACTCACTGCTAACCACTGAGCCACCCCACTCACTGCTAACCACTGAGCCACCCCACTCACTGCTAACCACTGAGCCACCGCACTCACTGCTAACCACTGTTCTATTTTGTGGCTGTGTACAAAATGGAGTAATGAATGTGTCCATGATTTCACTGCAACCAGAGATCTGTTCAGAAGTTGGTCACAGAAGTTGGTGTGTGTTAAGCGGCCCTAATGGTGGGTTTACACGCCGCGATATCGGCGTCCAACTCCGATCCAACTCCGACAAAAAGTCACGTGGTTCGGGAGTTGGACCCGATATCGTTCGCGCGGTTGTACGGTTTGAACGTACAACGCGATGCTGGAACGATGCCAAAACGATATCGGGGTTGAATGAGCGTGCTATTCAACCGCCCGATATCGGATGGCCGTTGTAGCCGCATCGTCCCGTGTGACAGCCCAACTACGATGTGTACGCCCACGTCACCCATTCACTCCCATGTTAAATGGTCGTTCCTGGGTTGGGGGGCGTACACATCGTCGGGACGTTGTATCCCGATATCGGGCTGTGTAAAACGGCGATGCGACAGCGGAAAAGCGTGCTCCAAAAGCGCGCTCCCGCGTCGTTGGTCCCGATATCGGCCCGATATCGGGACGTGTAAACCCACCATAACAGATGAAAATAAGCAATTGAGATGATAAAATGTATGTTTTTCATTTAGTTTCCTAATAATTCTGCACCCATAGATTTTCTCCTAAAACAAAACCTCGCTTTTATTTTCTTAAATTTCAAGTTTAATGTTTATTATCATTTTGGATTCACTAAGAGTACTGTTGTTCAGTATGATTTATTCATAATAAAATGAATTATCAACAATGCAAATTGTCTAATAATTGCACACATTGTAATACCATCACAAGGTAATTATAAATAAGAACTGTGGTGCAGTGAAGGGTGTAGTGCGGGATGGTAGGTATATTGCTCCCAGCATGGTACAACCTGGCCTGGATTTTCCCTAAAGCTCCAGGTTTTCCAAGTCAGGGTGGGTCAGGATCAGGTGGAGCAATCAGACCTGGATAAGGGAGTTAGTGGAAAACATCAGAGAGGAGCTAGGCTGGTGTAAGCCTGGATGTGCAGCATTGTCTGTGTGGCGCCCCTGCATCCAGGAGGCCACAAAGGGAACTGCAGCCAGGCAGGTAGGACATTGTTGCACAACAACACCCTCACAGCCCACACAACCCACGTGTCAGAGAAGGTTACATCCAGCCCTGAGATTAGAACTATATGAGATCGGAGGGGTGGTGGATTCAGAGGAGTGGGTTGGGCACACCAGAGGTCAGGTGACTGACAGTATATAGTGAGGGGGAGGAGTGAAGGAAGGTAGTAGGCCGAAGTGAGCTGAGATGTAAAGACTGAAGGACAATCACACTGCTGTGAGTGCAAGGCTAGGAGCGCAGAATCCGTACTGAGCCAGTGCGAGCCAGAGGGGAGAGAAAGCCCGTCCGATGATGATGCCACCAGGAGTGTGACAGGACAGAGAGGGACGGTGGAACCCGTGCCCTAGACAGCAGCTGAAGCCACTGACTGCAGGCAGAGAAGTCCCTCCTAGGATACTGAAAGGAACAGAGAGAAGGAGCCTGGTAGAGCCTCGTGCTGAGGACTACTGGAGGCTGGGCTAAGTAGAGTGTCGGCTCTAGAGGGGACCGTAGTTCACCCGGCATCCCCAAATAACACGAAGAGGGGTCTGAGTTCCAGATTGAGATCCCTAACCCAAAGGACAGGCAGCTCAGTGACGCACTTAGGACTCACAGGAGCCCGAGTGACCGCCATACTGTCCAGTGTCGCACAACATAGAGAAAGAGAACGTAACAGCCCGGAAAGGGACACTAAAGACTGTGTGAGGGGTCACAGGGAGAGAGAGGCCTGGCTGCAGAAGAGAAGGGAACCCGGAAAGGGAGAATGCGACCGCGTGTTGAGAACTGTGCTCAAAGCTTGTAAAGAACTGCAAATGACTTGTAAACTACTTGGAAAGAACAAAGAGTAAAGCTTTGGAAAACCCTGAATTGCCTCTCTTGTCTACCTCTATCAGTTCACCATCTTCCCCCATACAGATCCAGCCTGTCAGCACCAGCCAGGAGGAGAGATCCCTGCAGCCTGCAAAGTAAGTGTGTTACACCTGCACGAGAGACTTAACCCTTACTGCCCCGGGGATACAGTTCTTCCCACTGGAACTATACCATCTTCGCTGCCACTCCATCACCCCCGGAGGTTCTGAAGCAGCGGCGGCCACATCGCTGGCCGCACCAAGTGGGTGGCGTCACCCGTGACATTTCCCCTTGTAAATATCCCCATCTTATTGTGCGGGCCCAGGGACACGGTCCGGACCAAGCCACCCGTGACTTCCCCAGTACCGTCCGGTCCGGTACCGAGTACCCCCTGTCCCGTGGGGGCTCCACAACCGGTTATACAGCTGTAAGGGTCTGTGACAAGACTCAAGCAACCCTGGTAAAAGCACCTGGCGGTCGCCTATGGTCTGCAAC
>JARQOC010000002.1:428294894-428305312 GCA_033576535.1 Allobates femoralis | reverse complement strand
TGCTGGTCCTCTCTTTCCTCACACTCCTGGGGTGCTGGCTCTGGATGGGCTTTCTTTCCGTGGCTATACTGGCTCTTCGGATTCTGCGCTCCATTCACCCCACTCCTCCAGGACGTGTGCTTCTGGTCTGTACTGCTCAGCCTACCTTGGCCTACAGACTCCTTCCTCTTCCCCTTCTCTATTTCTACCATCTATCACCTGACCGCTTGCTGTCCCACCCACTGTTCTCTAAACCCACCACCCCTTGCCCGCCTAGAGTCCCGGGTTCCGGGTTGGGTGCTGCACTCTAGTGGTGTGTGGGATGTTTGTGAGGGTGTTTGTGTTAAACTGTCTTCCTATCTTACCTGGCTGCAGTTCCCTATGTGGCCTCCTGGTCGCAGGGGCGCCACACACACACAGCCCCCAGTATAAAGCAGGAGGCCACACACAGCTCTCAGTATACATCAGGAGGCTGCACACCGCCCCTAATATAATGCAGGAGGCCCCACACAGCCCCCAGTATACCATAGGAGGTTGCACGCAGACCCCAGTATACATCAGGAGACCGCACGCAGCCCCTAATATAATGCAGGAGACCCAACACAGCCCCCAATATACCATAGGAGGTTGCACGCCCGACCCCAGTATACATCAGGAGACCGCACGCAGCCCCGAGTATACATGAGGAGGTCGCACTCAGTCCCCAGTGTACAGCAGGCCACACACAGCCCATAGTATACAGCAGGAAGCAGCACACAGCCCCCAGTATACAGCAGGTTGAACACAGCCCCCAGCATACAGCAGGAGGTTACACACAGTTCCCAGTATACAGCAGGAGGTTACACACAGCCCCAGTATACAGCAGGAGACCGCACACAGCCCCCTATATACAGCAGGAGGTCGCACACAGCTCCTGGTATATGGAAGAAGGCCGCCCACAGTATACAGCCGGGGGGCCGCACACAGTCCCAGTATACAGCAGAAGGCCACACACAGGCCTTAGTATACAGGGGGAGGCCTATGTACTTTTATGTGCAAAATAATTTTTTGTTAAACAATTCTATTTTGATATAGCTGAGTACAGTTATGTCCACTAAAGAAATCCGCACCGACGCATCTACAATCACGAAATTATGCACAATCACCTCATTTGACTCGGAATGTTCTAGACTATGTTTTGAAGGGAAACTTTAACCCTGTGCTTTACATCAGTCACCAAAAAAAGGCCTATTCAATGTATAAATTAATCATAACTTGCAGAGGCTATAGTCACCCCACCACATCTATCAAAAAGTCTCGAAAGATAAAAGGATGAATAAAAGTATACAATTTTTATTGAGGTACTTGAAAACAAGTTTTTCCACAGACAATTGATTTACAAAAGTCAAACAAACACAAAGAATAATAATTTGGCCTAGTAGGAGTCTACAAGGATTCAATAGAGAACGGCGACTCATGGCTCACTAGAGGGGCCGGACCAGCGACAACTGAATTCAAGGGTATATGACCCACACCCACTTATTTAGGCCAATAGTACGATATCTCCCTGATTCCAAATTGGTCCGTGATATAACGGTGACCCTACCAAAGACTGATACTCCCTCAAACAATCAATATATCGCCTACTAATTCACATGTTATCAAAAATTGAAAGTTGAAGGAAAAGAATTTAGATAAAGGGAGGAGAAGAAAAATGACAAATTTTCTGTACCACCACCCTGAGGGATTCTGAGCACTATATCCACCCAACCATTTAGTCCTACAGGTTTTATTAAAAGGTATGGCCCAGGAAGATACCAAAAATACAGATCGGATGAGAGTGAACAACAGAAGGCTAAGGCTGGCTTCACACCATGGTGTGATCCGGTCCGGGGCTGTCAGGCATGAACCTGACAGCCCCGGACCGGTTCAGGACACAGAACCGGAGGGCCAAATGTGCCCTCCAGTCCGGTGTGCAGCCAGACGCAGCTGCAGCTGCTAATGATTCAGGAACGCCGCTGGCAGGGAGCTAGTTGCGTTCCTACAAGAACAGCGATGTGCAGCAGCCAGTGTCCGGTTCCCGGATCCTCCCAGTCCGGGGCAATCCGGCCCCCTAGGCTCCTATGCTAGGGAGCGCCGGATTGCCCTGGATCCGGGAGAATCCGGGATCCGGCAAATTGGGGAGATTTTTCTCCCCGGACACAAAAATGTTGCATGCAACATTTTTATGTCCGGAGAGAATAGTCAGTATTCTCCCCGGATTCCACTGCAGTGATGAAACAGGATGGCAGAGAGCTGCCATCCGGCTCCATCCTGCCCCATAGGCTATTGGGCCAAAAACCGGTTCGGGGCTGTCTGGTTTACACCGGACAGCTCCGGATCAGATTAAACCGTGGTGTGAAGCCAGCCTAAGGCAGGTTTAAGTTTGTATCCTTAGTATAATGTGCCCTACTCATAAATAGTTGGCACCTTAACAACCTGTCCAGCATGACTGCTCACTTAACCTCCATCTGCACGTATCACCTGGTCTCCAATACGGTCAGAGCTGAAGAAAAAATGAAAAAAGAAAGAAACTAGAAATAGGAAAGAAAAAAAAATCACAGCTTTCACAGAGACATATGTGCATAGTAAAGAAGCGGCAAAAAAATACTATATCCCCCCTATACATCTCGCTGGGGGTATTATAAACAACCGGAACTAAATGGATCATAAACACGAAGGTGGTGTTCTCAGTTATGGAGAACTGTGGTCACAAATCAGGGATTAACCAGACTGGGCTCAAAAAGTTCAAACATGAAAAATTACTACCACTGTAAGCTCCTGATTGGTCAGTATAACCAAACTGTATCATAATGTGTTGGTGAAAGATATTTCTGACTTAAACGGGTTTTCCCACGAATAAAGCTGATAATAATTTCCACAATTGGATATGTTTAAAAAAATGTTCCTGTGCTGAGATAATCTTATATATGTGTCCCTGCTATGTACAGTGTAATGGATGTGTCTGCCCGTACAGGAACATGGTCTGATCATACCACATCTCCTGTGCTGTAATAATCTTATATTTGTGTCCCTGCTATGTACTGTGTAATGGCCGTATCTGACCCTACAGGGACATGGTTTGATCCTACCACAGCTCCTGTGCTGAGATAATCCTATATATGTGAAGGTAAAAACTATAAGCGGTCTAATTGGAGGCGCTCAGGCACAAAAGCAGCAGGCACTGGGATGGTTTTTCAACAGACCTTTATTCAGGCTCCCTCCTACTCCACAACATGTTTCGATAGATTCTCTATCTTCCTCAGGTGACCACCTGAGGAAGATAGAGAATCTATCGAAACATGTTGTGGAGTAGGAGGGGAGCTGAATAAAGGTCTGTTGAAAAACCATCCCCGTGCCTGCTGCTTTTGTGCCTGAGCGCCTCCAATTAGACCGCTTATAGTTTTTACCTTCTAATATAAATCCCTCTCTGAGGGTAAAGCGGCGGGGAGCAGCTAGGTGCAGAGTGCAGCTTAACGTGAGGACCTAGCGTCACCTGGCAACAGGAGCTTTAATTTAAGGACCTGCGGTGACGTGACCGGATGCTCGGAGCCCCGGAGCACGCGGTGTGCGGATGAGCTAGAGCCTGTGAAGGGCGCTTATCAAGTGTATTACCGGGTTGTGCGGGGACAGCACAACCCGATAAGGTGAGTGGCCACCTATTAGTACGCCACGCTAAAAAAAGCCCCTGGTAACCGCACTATTGCGCCCCTTCTCTTTCTTTTCTCTTGCAATCCTATATATGTGTCCCTGCTGTGTACTGTGTAATGGCTGTGTCTGACCATGCACGGAACACGGTCTGATCATATCATATTCTCCTGGGCATGGAAAAAAGGAAAAGAATGTACAATTAATGTACGTTAAATAGCACGGGATCACAGCTGATTCTTTTTATGAGGTAAAACATTTCTCTGCCTGTTTCAAGAAAATGTTTTACCTCAAATATAGAATTACTTGTGATCCCATGCTGTAAGGTCTGTATATTCTATTTCATCCTTCCCTGCCCAGGATCCAACCAATGCTCCATGCACGGTTAGAAACAATAATGAAACTGTATGTAGTAGAAGCACATTTATAAGATTATCTCAGCACAGGAACATTTATTTTAATTACATCTGATTGTGGGAATTATTATTCTTACAAGATCTATTGATTAAAATAATTTTTTTAATTAACTTTGTTTATGGGAAAACCCCTTTAACCCTACATCAAAGTCATCATATCAACAAACACAAATATCCTATAACATAGTGACTAATACCACCCATTATCAAGGCTCATGCCTAATCATGTGAAACCTGGTAGTTACAATATGAACATGTTCAAAAAATAGAGTGATGAGATAAAGGGACATACCTAAATAAGGTATAAATGTCTACGTCGCTCTTGTTGTCCGCCCCCAGTCCCGTGGTCCGGCCCCTCTAGTGAGCCGTCAGTCACCTTTCTCTATTGAATCCTTGTAGACTCCTACTAGGCCGAATAAGTTTTCTGTGTGTTTCTTTGTTTTTTGTAAATCAAGAGACTTTTTGATAGATGCTATTCAATGTGTGTGTGAGATAATAGATACTGTTTTGACAGTTAGCCTTACCATGTATGTAAGAGAACTAAACAGTGATGTCACAATAGAATGATAGCCCACACAATTCTGTGTCATGTCACTGCCTGATCATTCTTGGTATTTGTGTCTCCTGAGAGCAAACTTACCTAGAGTTCTATTGTGGTTTTGCATTTTTCAGGATTTGGTAGTAATTTAGTTACTTTGTGTTGCAAATCTGTAGTGTTGAACATGTGATGTGAAATGTTTCTATTACTTTACGATTCATAATACATTTCCTGTCTATTTACTTTGTGACTTTTCTATGCAAAATAATCATTCTATTCGGTTATAGCTAAGAACCGTTTGTTACCACAGCTAGTATATATACAGTGATATCTCGGCTTTCGTCAATAATCTGTCTGAAAACCATCGACAAAAACTGAGGCAATAATTTTCATTGGAAACAATTAATTAATTAATTCGTTCGAGATACTGCAAAAGACTCTATAAAAAAAATCACATTTTATAGAGAATAAAGATAGCGGTTAATACTGGAAACACTCAGAAATGACTATAAAAGGAATATGAAGCCCTAATTTAAAGAAAAAAATAATTTAATATGGTATTTTATTATTGTAAATGCTGAGAGGGAATCACATATTATGTTTTGGAAGGGAAATCACATTTTTTATTGCAAAATTACTAGCGATGTACCATCAAAAACCGAGACACATTTTTCATTGAAAAAAATCGACAAAACCCGAAACCAACAATAACCAATGTCAACGACTAATATATAAAGCTGAGTGTATGTATATATGTGTGGGTGTGCCAAGTCCTGCCCACTCTGCATAGCCCCGCCCACTTCACAGCCTGCACCTCCACATATTGCCATCTTCTCCACTTAGCCCCGCTCCAGGACTATTTGGAGGGGTGTAGCTATGAAGGGGTGGAGATATACATGGGGGTGGCACTATGAAAGGGCAGGGCTACCAGAGGGGGCTGTGTAGGGGCAGGGCTACAGGAAGGGATCGGGGCTATGATATATACACACACATACATACATTACCATATATAGGTGATATTACCATATATGGGTGATAATACTATATATGAGCATTGCAACCATTTATGGCCTTTCCGCCCAGGCAATGCCAGGTTCTACAGCTAGTATATTATATACAACAAAACGGCATAAAAATAAATCACTTCTCCATAGCCTATTCAGTTTTGAGTGGTCATCTTTTTCTCTATGACACTTCTACTCTGCTTTTTAGAGAATAAGGCTAGAGCTACATGGCAACATGTGTCACGACATCGAGATCACTGTGTCATATTGCACTATGGCATCTAATGATTCGCAAATATTTCTAAAATGTGTTGAATATTCTGTCGCTGATTGCAAGTTGCAGGCTACTTCTTTTCTATTGAGTTCAGTGTAAGTCTCATGTGATGTAACTGGAACTTTGGTGACTTGGCTTGGATTTTTTTTTTAGTAGCTGTAGTCCCAGGCATTGCCCAGGATAGTAACTAATTGTTCTTAGCTATAATAAAATAGAATGGGTTAACACATTCTTGCTTCTCTCTGCTAATATACACAGTTTGCAAGTGTAATACTGGGGCTATGTGAGGCCTCCTGCTGTAATACTGAAGTCTTTCTGCAGCCTCCTGCTGTATACTGGGAGCTGTGTGCAGCCTCCTGCTGTAATACTGGGGGCTGTATGTGGCCTTCTGCTGTATACTGGGGGCTGTATGTGAACCTCCTGTTGTATACTGAGGGCTGTGTGGACTCTTGCTGTAATACTGGGGGCTGTGTGCAGCCTCCTGCTGTATAATGGGGACTGTGTGTGGGCTCCTGCTGTATACTGGCGGTTGTGTTCTGCCTCCTGCTGTGTACAGGGGTTGTAAGTGGTCTCCTACTGAATATTGATGGCTATGTGTGGCCTCCTGATGTATACTGGGGGATGTGTGTGACCTCCAGCCAGTGGTGTAACTAGAGTCTGGTGGACCCTGGTAAGAAATTTAGACCTGGGCTCCACCCCAATGTGCATGTTGATTAGATGTATGGGCCCTGTGTAATGTTCTACATACCGCACTTTAAAAACTCACAGATTGACCCCTCTCCCCCTTCATTATGTATTAATGTTACTTATCCTGCTCTATATGGTCCACCTCCTGGAATATGGCCCTTATTGTGATATATATGTCCCTCATCATGTTTTATATAGTCTTCCTCTTCCTGCCACCATAGTCAATTGTTATAATGCATCCCCATATTCCTCCATACATTAAAATGTACCCCCATATCGCTCCATATAGTATAATGCAGCCTCATATCTCCAGCCTCACATCCCTCTATATAGTAAAAAGCAACCTCACATCCCTCTATATAGTATAGTGCAGCCTCATATCTCTCCATATAGCATAATGCAGATTCATATCCCTCCATATAGCATAACGCAGCCTCACAGCCCTCCATATAGTATAATTGAGCCTCATAGCCCTTCATATAGAATAATGCAGCCTCAAAACTCTCCATATAGTGCAGATTCAAAACTGTCCATATAGTGCGACCTCATATCCCCTCCATAGTGCAGCCTCATAGCCCCATCCCTATAGTGCAGCCTCATAGCCACTCCATATAGTACAGCCTCATAGCCCTTCCATAGTGCAGCCTCATAGCCCCATCCATAGTGCAGCCTCATAGCCCCACCATAGTGCAGCCTCATAGCCACTCCAAATAGTGCAGCTTCATAGCCCTTCCATAGTGCAGCCTCATAGCCCCTCCATAGTGCAGCCTCATAGCCCCTCCATAGAGCAGCCTCATAGCCCCTCCATAGTGCAGCTTCATAGCCCCTCCATAGTGTAGCCTCACAGCCCCTCTGTATAGTGCAGCGTCATAGCCCTTCTGTATAGTGCAGACTCATAGCCCCTCTGTATAGTGCAGCCTCATAGCCTCTTCAATCTCCAAATAGTAAATGCTCCCCCCTCCCCTGCCCCATAATCCTCCGGCCACCGCACTGATTTATAAAAAATAAATCTTACTTCTCCCAGTTTCCCCGATGCTCCAGTCTCCTCAAACAGATTCAGGAGGAGGAGGCAGCAGTGTCGGTAAAGCAGGAAGTGACGCCTTCTCCTAGTGTGGAGGAGGAGGCACCAACCTACTCTATATGCATTCTACAGTAGAACGCAGACTGGCGCCGCCGCCTCCTCTCCCCTCCATGACACACTGTCCGCGAAGTCACATGGATGTGCGTCCTTGGAGATGCACATCCATGTGAAGTGGGCGCCGGTGCTGTGATCTGCAGTCGCAGGGGGTTGCGGGGAGCCCGGGCCCCTTATGGGTCCAGGCCCCGTCATACCTGCAACCCCTGCAACCGCGATCGTTACACCACTGCCTCCTGCGATATACCGGGGGCTGTGTGTGGGCTCCTGCTGTATAATAGGTATGTGGACTCCTGCTGTATAGTGAAGATTGTGTACGGCCTCCTGCTTTATAGTGGGGGCTGTGTGTGGCCTCCTGTTGTAGAGCTGGGCCTTAGTGTGGGCTCCTGCTGTATATTGGGGGCTGTGTGTGAGCTCCTGCTTTATACCGTGGGCTGTGTGTGGCCTCCTGCTGTATACTGGGGGCTGTGTGCGGCCTCCTGCTGTATACTGGGGATGTGTGCAGGCTCCTGCTCTATACTGGTGGCTGTGTGGCCTCCTGCGTTATACTGGGTGCTGTGTGCGGACTCCTGCTGTATAATAGGGGGCTGTCTAGCCTCCTGCAGTTTACTATGGGGCTGTGTGTGGGCTCCTGCTGTACACTGGTGGGGGAGCGGTGTTTGACCTCCTGTGGGATAATGAGTTTATATGTGGCCTCCTGCTGTATAGTGAGTGCTGTGCGTGGTCTCCTGCTGTATGCTGTGGGCTGTCTGGCCTCTTGCTTTATACTGGGGTCTGTTTGCGACCTTCTGATGCACATTGGGGGCTGTGTGTGGCTTCCTGCTGTATACTTGGCGCTGTGTGCGACCACCTGCTGTATATAGCTGAATACTGGTGAATGTGTGCGGGCTCCTACTGTATACTGGGGATTGTGTGCGGCGTCTTGCTGTATACAGGGGCTGTGTGTGGCCTCCTGCTATATACTGAGGGCTGTATGTGGTCTCCTGCTCTAAAGCGGAGGCTGTGTATGGCCTGCTGCTGCATACCGGGGGCTGTGTGTGCAACCTCCTGCTGTATACTGGCAGTTGTGTGCAGCTTCCTGCTGTATACTGAGGGCTGTGTTTGGGCTCCTGCTATATACTGGGAGCTGTGTACAGGCTCCTGTGTATACTGAGGTCTTTGTGTGGCCCCCTGCTGTAGACAGGGGGTTGTGTTTGGCCTCCTGCTGTATACTGGGGATTTTGTGCAGCGTCCTCCTGCTATATACTGAGGGCTGTATGTGGTTTCCTGATCTAAAGCGAAGGTTGTTTGTGGCCTGCTGCTGTATAGTGGGGGCTGTGTGTGCAACCTCCTGCTGTATACTGGTGGTTGTGTGCAGCCTCCTGCTGTATACTGGGGGCTGTGTTTGGGCTTCTGCTGTATACCGAGGACTGTGTACAGGCTCCTGTGTATACTGAGGTCTTTGTGCGGCCTCCTTCTGTAGACTTGTCATTTGATATTGTCACTAACTGCAGTTCCTTCACTTAAAGGGAACCAGCCAGAAGGAATTAGGGCTATAAAGTGACGCTAGCGCCTTACAAGCACTGGGATACTGAGTGCAGTCATACCTTTACTTCAATGATTCAAGGTTTGATTACAGGGAAAACTGTTATCAAACACCTGGAAAATAGTGCAGCAAATTAGCATATGTGCAGCACAGTGTCACTATGTGTCATTGGGTTTCTTTGTATTTCTTCCCTGTGGGCTCTAAGCCAAGCCCTCCCCCCTCCATCTCTTCCTTTCCTCTCCCTCCCTCCCTGTCAGTGTACATCATGGACAGGAATGCTGACATCCTGCATGGTCATAGCCAATGTCAGGTATCCTATGTACTCATCACTCCCTCGCACTTTCATCTCCAGCTTCTAACTGCTTCTCCTCACCCGGTCACAGGAATCCAGGAGAAGACTGCGCCCCCTCCAATCTGCGCATCCTAGGTCTCCTCTCACAGACCGCAGTAACAAGCAGGAGAGAAGACCAGGACAGATCGTTGCTATTGTGATTCACAGTCACAGATGACAATAGCGCCAATCTCTCCCAGTTTCCTCTCCTGCTTGTGATCGCAGTCTGTGACAGTGAGAGGAGACAGCTGGGGACACACAAAGACTGGAGGGGATGAGGTCTTCTCCTGGACTCCTGTGACCGGGCGAAGAGAAGCAGTGAGAAGCTGTAGACGAAAGTGGGAGTGATGGAGGCAGTGATGAGCTCAGGCACATAGGACACCTGACATTGACCACCACACACAATGTCAAACATCCTGTACTTGGTATATAGTAAGAGGGACGGAGGGAGAGGGAGGAAGAGAGGGGAGGGTTTGGCTTAGAGCAAAGGAGTAATACAAAGAAACCTAACCCCACATAGTGGAGCTGTGCTGCACATATGGTAATTTGCTGCACTGTTTTCCTGGTGTTTGATAACTTTTATCTGGAGTCATACCTGTAATCATTGAAGTAAAAGAATGATTGCACTCAGTATCCCAGTACCTGTAAGATACTGCCTTCACTTTATATCCCCAAATCCTGCTAAAGGGGAACTCTGGGGAGAGAGAACTTTTTTGTACAGTCCCAGCCCTGCTACATGATGAAACAGAGTTGTACACTGCAGTTCTAGGATCTATAGATTGCTTATAATTCAATAAAATCATACCTGCTTCTCAGCTTTAACCTCTTCCCCCCCTTCAGGGGACATAACATTTCAGCATGTC
>JARQOC010000002.1:428250484-428289756 GCA_033576535.1 Allobates femoralis | reverse complement strand
CATGTCCCTGCATGTGCAGGAGAGCCATCATGGAGGCCATCACTTTTGTGAACACCCGCGGTGCCGAGGCCAACCCGAACGGCAGCGCCACAAATTGGAAGTGTTCTTCCCCCACTGCGAATCGCAACCAGCGCTGATGAGCCGGTGCAATGGGTACGTGAAGGTAAGCGTCTCGGATATCTATGGACGCTAGGAAGTCCCCCTGTGACACAGCTGCGATCACGGAGCGCAGTGATTCCATACGGAACTTCCGAACCAACACGTGATGGTTGAACAACTTCAGGTCCAGTACTGGGCGGAAGGATCCGTCCTTCTTCGGGACGATAAAGAGGTTGGAGTAAAAACCCCTGAACCTCTCTCCGGAAGGCACCGGGACCACTACTCCGTCTCTGCGGAGACCCTCCAACACCTGGTAAAAAGCCTGAGCCTTTTCTGGTGATGGGACCGACCGATGGAATCGGGATATCGGCTTTGACGTCAGCTCTATCCTGTACCCTCGCGAGATCACGTCTCGAACCCACTGATCTTGAACGTGAAGTAGCCACTTGTCCTGAAAGCGAGACAAGCGGCCCCCCACCTGTGGGGAGGCAGGATGAGAGAGCGAGTCATGTAGAGGCGGGTTTGGGGGTGGCGGCTGCCGCCCCCGCCGGCTTCTTTGGACGACTCTTAGAGCGCCACTGGGAAGCGGGCTTTCCCCCTCGGTCCGTGCGAGCGGACGGTGCTGATGACTGCGAGCTGGAACGAAAGGACCACTGTTTTGGGTTCCTTTTAACGGTATACCGTGGCTTAGGCTTATTCTGCGGTATCTTAGACTCAGCAGAATCCTTTATCAGCTTGTCCAGTTCGGTGCCAAAAAGCCTGTCACCAGCAAACGGAAGATTCTGCAAAATCTTCTTGGATGTGGCATCTGAGTCCCAAAGACGCAGCCACAACAACCTGCGGATCGCTATAGCATTGGCCGAAGCCACAGCTGAGCGAGTGGCAGTTTCCAGAGTCGCCGTCCTGGCGTAGTCCGCATAGGCCCTTGCCCTTTCGGTAAGTGCTAGGACCTCTGGACTTGATCTTGCCAGGTCAGAGATACCATCCAAGCAGGTAGTAATCGCTTGTAAGGTCCAGACCGTGGCAAAATTAGGGGCAAATGAAGACCCCACAGCCTCATAGGAAGACTTGGCGAGTTGCTCGACCTGTCTATCAGTCGCATCCTTCAGCGAGGAGCTATCAGAGGCAGAGAAAAGGGAGCGTGCAGCAATCCTGGTCATGGAAGCGTCCACCTTCGGGGACTGCGACCACTCCTGAAGCACCTCCTGGGAGAAGGGGAAGCGATTGTCCTTGGTTTTACGGACATAACGCCGCCCAGGATGTAACCTGGGAGCTCTAACCACCCTTCCAAAATTCGTGTGCTCCATGAAGGAACCACTTGGTCTAGCCTCTGGCCGCAGCCATTGATAGACCTCCTTCGGGTGCACCGTCACCTCCTCAGGGGGTGTCACGAGACGTAAGGTCTCGTTGATAGAGGACACCAGATCCTCCACCCCGTCTGGTGGTTCAGATATAGACACAGACCCGAAATTTGAACCCCCCTCATCGTCCTCACCATCAGAGGAACGCTCCTCCTCAGAGAGAGCCTGGAGCTCGGGTGATTCCTCACGACGAGCCCGCTTAAGGGGTCTCACAGCAGAATAGGGAGACACCCGGGGGTAACTGGACGGAGTAGCTGGGCTATCCAGCCTCCTATTAAGTGCCTCCAGGGATTGCGACATGGAGGACAACTGAGACAACAGAGATTCATTGATCTTATTCTGAGTCTCCCATGGCCCTGAGATCACCTGAACCTCAGGGTATAGCACCGGAGCTGCTGACTCAGCAGTGCCAGCCCGGGCCTCTGGGCGTCCGCAGTTATTGCAGGACCCCTCCACCAGTGTTCCATTGCATGTAGCACAGGTAATGGTGGCCTCTGCCGCCCTAGCAGCACGCTTCCCAGCTGAGGACATCGCCACAGTAGGGGAAGATAAGCCAAATTGCAGACAACAAAACCGGGAGTCCCGGTGGCTTACCGACCGCAGTAAAGCGGTATGAGGAAGCGGTGTGTGTGTGTGACCTCCGCGACGGTTTCCGGTCTCCCCTTTGGAGTGCAGGCGCACGCTGCATACAAATCCCAACCGGGAGGTGAGGGTAAAGATGGCCGCCGACAGTGAAACTGTGGGCGGCGTCGAAGACACGCGGGAAACACACACACACGCCCATCGATGACGTCATCGCACGGGCTGCTTCCCATCCTCCAAGCAGCCTCAGCATGAGGGAGCCGGAGCCCGCAGCGCGGGAAAAAGTGTAAAATGTTATACACAGACTGCATGCACAAAACAAACATCCGCAGCCCACGGCCTCAGCCCCTGTGACACACAGGGCGGTCAGCCAGGGTGACCCCAGCACAGGGTACACCCGCAGAACCGCGGACCCGAGGGTAACGCGCGGTCTGAGTGTCATGAAACACATAAAGTGCCAGACACTACCCCCAGGCACACAGGAGACACAGAGTGCCTCAGTGCCGGTCCGGTCTGTAAGCACCATTTAGGGAGGCCTCGGACGGGGGTGCAGCACCAGTCCGGAGTGTAAGCACCATTTAGGGAGGCCTCGGACTGGGCTGGCTCCAGTCCGGTCTGTAAGCACCATTTAGGGAGGCCTCGGACGGAGCGGAGCTGTGCAAGGCTCCCATCTCCCACTCTCCAGAGCCCCCCAGAGAGGGATGGAAAGGAGCGCAACAGCGTACCGGGAGAACACAAAGTGTCCAGGCTCTAGGCCCTCCGGTACCTCCACCAGCGTGTTCCACAAGGGTGAGCGGGGAGGCTGTCGCAGGTCCCGACTGGAACCTTTTTACCTTGTCTTCAGACGCCATCACGTAAGCTGTGAGAATGCAGTGAAGTGCAAGCAAAGCGTGATCCTCCGAGCACACTAAGTTTAAAACTGAGGATGTTCCCTGCGGTAGGGGTTTATAAGCGGAGGAGGCGGTGTCTACAAACTTGTAGTACCTAGTGTGACCTCCGGAGGGCAGTGCCCTAAACCCCATTGTCTGGGTCTCCCATTGTGATGACCAGAAAAACATATATCCTGCTGGGAGAAGAGAGAGCAGTGGAGATAGCAGCGCGGTATGTGAGCGAATGTCAGACTGCGAGAAAGAGAACTGTCTTGCTTCGATTTATGGCTTTCTACAACTCACTGAGGAATCTTCAGGTCTCCACAGGCCACTAATCACAGAACAATCATATGATCTGTTCCTCGTATCTTAGAATTTTGACTTTACTTTCCAAGCTCCTCTCCCCCTCCCTAGCCTGACTCTGCTTTACAACACCTGTTGTATTTACTACAGCATCTAACCCTGCTGATGTATATATGTATCCAATAGAGTTTTTACCAGGACCACTCCCTATTTAACATAATACTATTTCCTATAAAGCTATCCACAACTTTGGAACATTTTTAACAATATACCTGAGGAAGACATTTTTTACTGTTGAAACGCGTTGTGTGTGCTTTTCTCGAGAAACAATAAAAACCCTTTATGAATTACAAGACGTTTTTGATCATAGACATCTGGGAGCGCAAATAGCCTGGTAAAAACTCTATTGGATATATACTCCTATGGTAACTCGGTCTGAGCTACACACTAGCTACCAGGGATTTGCAACATACCGAATACTGAGGAAATCTACTCCTGGATACTTAATGCTCCCTAGTGACCGATACGCAAGTTAACAAGACCTAAAAAAGGTGAGTGCCATCCACATCCACCTACGATCTAATTATACATTTACATTTAGATCGGTGTGATTTCTTCCTTTCCTTTCCTTATACCAGAATATGTATATATGCATGTGTCATTATCAGCCTGACGAAGGGGCCACAGTGTCCTGAAAGCTTGCTGTGCTCACCATCTTTCCAGTTAGCCATTAAAAGGACTCTCAGATTCCAATATTATGCTTTGCAGGAAACATTCAGACACTGCTACTGCTCTAAGCTGCTAGATCTGAAGAATAGCCAGTGTGTCAGAGCAATAAGTAGTGAGCAGGAGCAAATACCAAATTATACAGCTGACCATTTTCATGGCCTTTAATATTTTCCAAATGTCAAGTGACACACAGTGATGCACAATAAAGACAATAGGAGTAGCACATAAAGCATAGATCGGTGCTTCTCAAACCTCGAGGTTAGCTTCTTGGTGAGGCGCAGGTGGTAGTATGCAGTGTAAGCCTTATCCTTGATGCATCATCCTCTGGTTTATCAACATAACTGTCACCTGAACCCAACATATTATACTGGGTTCAGGGGACAAATGAATAATATTCCAACATTATTAATGGTTGGAAAAATTTGTGAAGCACATGCATCAAAACCTTCTTGTTAATGTGGTCCTAATAGTAAACGTTTGAGAAGCACTGGCATAAATCACATTGTATTTGAACAAACAGGATGTGCCCTTTCCCCTTCCAATCAATATATTACATTAAAACTAGAAGGTAGGCGGAATGATAACATGCAGAAATTCCAAGCCTTATAGGTCACTATATGAATATAAGACAAGAGTTGCCCAGAAATAAGAGTGCTACAGCCCTAAAGTGAGTGAAATGCAAAAGTCCAAGAAGATATGATCTTGCCTCAAGAATTTCCTTCCCGACTCTTCTTTGGCTAGAACACAAAAACACCACATTGTTTCTATCTACAACCTCAATTCAAAATAGGTTAAGATGCTGTGTGAACGGTCAAGAAAACAAGAATGCAAATCTCTTATAGCTGCATGTTTTTCCTAACAAAACATAGAACAGATCAGAGGTTAAACATCAGCTATTTTTTCATTTTATTTGAAAAAAATTATCTTATTTAGAAATTAATGGTAGCAACACTAGTGATGGGTGAACCTGAACTGTAAAGTTCGGGGCTCATACCCATCACCTAGTGTTCGAGTATGGACCCCAAACATGGACCTCCCTGAGATGTTTGTGTTACTGTTCAGGTTTTGCTGGGGAGGTGGCTGTAAAAATAAACAAAACAGTGATAAATCGTCAGTGTCATACTTACCTGGGTCCGCGTGCTTGTACTTCAGGGCCGCTCATTAACCTCCTGATTTTCCACTGCATGGTAGATGCTAGAATGTATGGGCTGCTTCCAGATTACTGCCCTTACTCCAACAGCCAATCGCTGATACCCACTCTCTGTGACAGCATCTGTGATTGGCTGTTGCGCCCCTCACCTATTGTGTTGGCATCTGTGTCTACCTTGACATCATAGAAGTGTAAAAATAAATAATAAGAAAAATGACGTAGAGCTTTGCTGTATTTTTGATTTTCAGCGCAGATAAAGTGGACAGCTACAGGCTGCTACCCTGAGCTGCCTGGCTTTACCTTGAATGGCAATCAATAACACAGGGGAACCTGTTAAATAAACAATTGACACAATTAGTGGACGTCGACCTAATTTTGATTGCCAGTCAAGGTAAAACCAGGCAGCTGGGACTTGGTATTCTAAGTGTGGTGAGGCCCATAGTTATTGGGCCTGCCAAGCTACAGAACAGAATCCCACAGCAGCCCCAGAAATTTGCGCATATATTAGAAGCGCCAATTCAGCTGTTCCTGATGTCCTAGTGTGCTGGCATCGGGGTGATAGAAGGGGTTAATGACAGCTGAGAATTGACACTTTCATATTACTGATTGCCAGCCAAGGTAAAGGCAAGCAGCTGGGGGTGGCAGCCCATAGCTGTCCCTTTTATCTGCGCTGAGAATAAAAAACACAGCGAAACCCTACATTATTTTTTTTTAATTATTTATTTTTTCGCTACAGTGACATCAGATTTGTTGCCTATGGCAACCAATCGCAGACACTAGTACAATGGGTGAAGGGTGCACTCTGTGACAGCATCTTTGATTGGCTGTTGGAGCCAGTGCAGTAACCTGGAAGCAGCTCAAACATCCTGGCATCTACAGTGCAGTAAATAAATCAGGAAGTTAATGAGTGGCCCCAGAAGTACAAGTGCGTGGACCTTGGTAAGTATGGTGCGGATGTTTAATCACTTCACTATTTTGCTTCTTTACAGCCCCCTAGCGACTATTTCATAACTTTAAATTCTGGGTTCAAGGTTCGGACTCAAGTTCCAGCCAAGTCCGGTGTCAAACCCAAACTTTATAAAAGTCCGCCAAACCCGAATATCAGCAGGTTCACCCATCACTAAGCAACACATCACAAAAATGTTGAGACAAGGCAATGTGTACCATTGTGTAGAATTCCTTGTTCTTTTTACAACATCTGAGAGGTGAGGATAGAAGAGTATTCCCCAATTCTTATCTGATATAGTGTTCTAGCTGCTCAAAAGTCCTGGTTTGTCTTTGCTGGACATTTCATAATTTGCTAAATGCTTTCTATTATTAAAAGGCTTAGCCTACAGGCGGTTAGCTTCATCACCTGATCTTCTTTTCTAAATGCTTTTCAAACAGAATTGAAAAATGTGTAACTATCCATTTCTATTATGTGTTCTGTTGTGAATGAAATATTTCTTAGAGGAGATTTCCAAATAATTGAATTCTTGTTTTCTTTCCATTTTTCACAGAGTTCCACTTTTGGAGGGGGGGGGGGGGGTGGGAGGGGAATTTGGGTTGTATTTTATTCAATGAGAAGCTCCAAAAAGAGACCAATACCATAAAAATGTTTTCTACTAGAATAGAAAGGTATTGGATCACAAACCCCATACAAGAAATCTGTATAGCTTCTGCACTGCATCCTGCTCTATAGTTATCAGAAACGTCAGACATTGCCGATTTTAACATGCACCCTGCACTTGTATTGAAAGACTTCCTCTTATGAATACATTATTTTTATCTTCTTCTGGCAGAAGTAGAAAATTGTATTGCCAAGATATAATACATTGCCCACAGTACATCTTATTTAAACACTGGAACCTTTACGTGTGAAAGATATGTCATGGGCAATGTACCATTCCATTCTTACTATGAAACCTAACCGCCAAATACATTTCAGCCCTTAAACTGAACTGATCAGCAGGGTTTTTTTTTTGTAGATATGCTGCGGCCAACACCAGTAAGTCAAGTAGGGTAGAGGGGGAGGGGGGAATGTGCGGCTCACCAGTATCCACTCTTGGACTCCGAGGCATACGATTAGTGGTTGGCATCCACCCAGATAACAGTAACGAAGGAAGGAATCCGGTGCTACTCCTCTTCAGTAAAACATCAACACCTTTATTTGAAGTTAATAGAGGTCTTGAAAATAAAGGTCTTGATGTTTTACTGAAGAGGTGTCGCACCGGATTCCTTTCTTCGTTACCAACACCAGGAAGGCATTCTGGAATACTGTATATTAGTCTCTGGCCAATCTGTATAATACAAAAAAAAATAGCTTTTATTATACGTACCCGGCAGGCCAATTGGTCCAATGGGTGTCACTTGTCTTGGCCCTTGTGTATGCTGTCCTCTTCCCTACTTCAGCGGGTGATGATTCCTTCGTCACTCATACACAGTCTCCTGTACTTCACTCTGTCCTGTTAAGGGCAGAGCAAAATACTGTACTAGGCAGACGCGGGGAAATATCAAAGAGTGCCCACGCATACGCACTATGCAATGAAGGAGACTGTGTTTAGGTAATGTAGGATGCATCACTGGCTGAAGCAGAGAAGAGAACGGCATTCAGAGGAAGAAAGGAGGCACCGGATACAGACTTGCAACACCATCTGACCAAACCACTCCCCAGGTAAGTATATTAAAAGCTGTTTTTTTGCATTATACATATTGGCCAGGGGACTTATGTATAGCATTCTAGAATGCTATATATAAGGGCTTACTGGTGGTGGCTGCTGCTTATATTAGAAAAACCTGGTGATGGGTGCACTTTACAACTTGTACCTACAGCTGGTAAAAGGCAAAACCTAAGTTTTATTTCTTATTTTCTTTTCTTTCTTAAAGCACCACTCCAGCTTTTCTTCAGTGCTGGAGTGGTGCTTGGAATCTTAAGTCCCCTTCCACCTGTCTTATACTCACCCTCCGGCGTTTTTTTCCTTTTTCAGTGTGGTCTGGTCTCGTGGCTCCATCTTGCGCCCCTAACTTCTAACTGACCAGACGTTACGTCACAAGCAATAAACGCAAGTTTCAGAGTGCCAGAATAAGGTTTTCCTAGAGTCGATTTATGATGATTTGTGAACTCCCCAAAAGTGATACCATTTTAATAACCGCACCACACAAATACTTCAAAACTGCTGTCAAGAAATGTTTTAACTCTTCAGGTGCTAAACAGGAATTAATGAAAATGGAATGAAAGAAAATTTAATTTTTCCTGTAAAATGTTGCTTTAGCCTCAATTTTTTTTACAAAGAACAGAACAAAAAACACATAAAAAACACATCAAAAATGCTTGGAGGGCACATAGCCTTGAAATATTCCAGACTTGTTACCTCAAAGTGATTCTGGTTAGAATCGAAAAAAAATGGCCTCTTAGGAAGGTGAATACAGGCTTTGGGGTTAAAGAACTAGAACTAGTTCAAAGGCAGGGAATTAGATTATTACATTGGATGAAATGTCTCTAACAAGAAAAGTTGTCTCTTTAGGCCAGAAAAAAAGATGCCTATGTGTTACACTCACCAGGAAAGTGAGCACTGAGGAAGCGAACCCACTAAACCACAGGGTGCACTGAGGCAGCTGACCCCCAGGCCACAAACAGACTCAGGGCACAGTCTCTGGTATTGCAGGCACAGTCTCTAGTATGGTGGACAGGCAGCCCAGGGACAGACAAGGGTACGAACATTGGTGTAGGCAGGCAGGGACAGGACCAGGCGGGAGCAAACAGGTATGGGAAGACAAGACTCAGGGACAGGGAGCAGACAGAGCACAGAACCTGAAAGTAGCTAGTAAGATAAAAACTTAACTAATTAAAGGCGTTGATCAGGCATTTCCCCTAATGGGAGGACACCTTATACATCCAGTGCCCCAGGTGGTACTGCCAGGAAATACATGCTGGCCCTTTAAATGTAGGTCAAGAGCGCGGCTACGCGCCTAAGGGCCCTTTCACATCAGCGGTATTTTGAAATCGCGGCAGATGTGGTGAAAAAAACGCATCTGCCGCGATTACCGCATAACCGCTACACTTGCGGCAAGCCCCATGCATTGTCTATGGGGCTTGCGGTAAGGGTGCGGCAAGTGCGGTTTCGGCACTTGCGGCAGGTGCGGCCGCGAAAAAAAACCGCTGCTTTTTCACCGCATCTGCCGCGATTTCAAAATACCGCTGATGTGAAAGGGCCCTTATGCACATTTCTGGGAGACATATGCAGCGTGCACAGGCCCCAGGAGTGGGAGATCACAGAGAACCTTGTGAACACCTACAGAAGGGGGAGGAGCCATGCAGCAGGAAAGCATCATAGCACGGAGATGTCGGCCTTACAATATGTATATTGTGGTCAATACAACAGACTGGAACATGACTTATTACTTCTTTTAAGGATGTAGGCAGACAGCCATATAAATCGGACAAAGATTGCATTGAAATACTTGGACTGGGCCAGTCACTCCCATGACCCGAGCGTGACAGCTGCATAGAAATACATGAAGCAGTCAATCTCGGGTTCAGAGAGCCATGGGCCAGTTCGGGCACTACAATGTGATCCTCGTCCGAGTTACATGGCTGTCTGACTGCGCCTTAAACGATGAACAATGCGGTCATAACTCACGACTAGCAAACAATGTCAGACAAGTGTTTGTAGAGGAGAATTGTGAAAGAAACGGTTCAGTAAAAATCATTATGTTGTAACATTGTGCACTGTGTTCACACGGCCAGATAACCGTATTTAGAACTTGAATTTCCATTCCTCCTTTATGTCAATCAAATCTTTGAACTAAGAAACAAGCAATCTCCATTTACATTACCCAATTTTTCAAAGTTGAGCAAAAATATTTTTTCATGCATGATGACCGAGCATTTTTGGTCATATCATTATGCCACTCAACTTATTTGCATTACACAGTCATTGTTAATGATGAGTTGATATCGTTAGAATCTGACAGATTATCGGCTAGTGTAAATGCAGTTTAAGGCTAAGTTCACACTCTGTGTATTTGCAGAGTTTTGCTGCTTATTCCTGCTTTTTACTGCATTTACGCAGCACTTTTTTGCACGCGCTTAAATGCAGTGAAAAGCAATTCTGGAAATGCAGGCAAGGTGAATTGCGTTCACATTTTGCACTTTTGTGCGCTTTTTTACGCACACGCTTTCACTGCAAAAGCATAAAAAGAATAGACATGTCAATTATTTACGTACTTGCCTCTGCGCTTTTCTCATAGCCCACATGATAAAATGGGCTTTGGAAAAGAGCAGAGAAAAAAGCGCAATATGTGAAAGCAGTTGCGCTTTTTGCCGCGTAACCGTGTAAAAAGCGCAACTGCAGAAAAAAGCGCAAAAAATGAGCAGAGTGTGAACGTAGCCTTAGTCAGCCAAAACTCCCAATTTCAGCTGGACCAATTGACTATCTTATTTACCTGAGTGCCTTCTAACTCGCCTCCAACAGATACAGTTGGGTGAAATTTAACATCAAGCAAATTGGCTGCTCACTGAGGAATCTGGCAGCAGCTCACTCTCCTCTCTCTACTGATGGTGGGTTTACACACACCAATCATTGTATCCAATCTCTGAACCAATCTCTGGTTGCAGTGAAATCATGGACACATAGTTCCATTTTGTGGCTGTGTACAACATGGAGCAATCTGTCCATGATTTCACTGCAACCAGAGATTGGTTCAGAGATTGGATACAATGATTGGTGTGTGTAAACCCACCATGAGACACGTGTTCCCAAAAATGAACGTGTGAATGTGAATCTGGGAGAAATATTACACTTTACAGCTAAGTTTGTTTTTCAGCTATGCTGCTTATAAAATCATTGATCACAAAGTGTAGATATATCCAAACACTTACTAAGGTGTTACAAACGGACACAGGTCAATTAAAGGATTTAGTTACTGCTGTTTATTGACTGTCTAACTTTAGAATAGGTCATCAGTATCCGGTTTGTGAGCCTGCAACTTTTGGCACCTCCACCAATCAGCTGTTACCGACACCTGATGAAAGTTCTCGCTTCCAGTCGTAACACAGCAGTGCCGTCAAAACTTGAGTTGCAGTGGCAAGGTACTACAGATCCATTTATCTATTCATTTGAAGGATACAAAAGTCTGGGACCACAATATCTAGTGGATGAACCTTCCTTAAGGTACCGTTACATGCTTCAATGTTGTAACGATCTCACCAACGATTTCACGGGAGTGCGGTCGTTAGGACATCGTTTAGAGATCGTTGGTGAAATGTCACACGTCTAGATATCGTGAACGACGCACCAACGATGTAGCGAGCAGCTATCGTTCACACATACTTATTCCCTGATGTGAATAGGCGGAGTTGTTAACGACATCGTTATCGCGGTGCCACACACAACAATGCAGCAGGTTGGCTGAACGAGGATCGTCTGATTTGAGAACATGTTCTCAAATCTGCGATCAACGATCTATCGTAGTCATATCTCGGTGTCACACGCAACGACGTACTAATGATGTCATTTCAACAACTTCAATCCCGTGACGTTATAGCAACATCGTTCACAATATCGTACCATGTAACGGTACCTTAAAGGTAAACGATGTCCTGACGACTGCGCTCCCATGAAATCGTTGGTGAGATCGTTACAACATTGAAGCGTGTAATGGTACCTTTAGATGCCAGACCAAAGCTTCCTAACATAACGTTAAGTGAAAACTGTAAACTTCTTAGAAGAGAAATAATAACCTGAAGGTGAACAGTCAATTGAGTTGTAACCGCCTGCGCACAGATCACATATGACAGTGAATGGGTGCGCACGGTCGTGCGCAGTCAAGCGCAGCACCGTGCGCTCCCATTCTAAACATAGGGGCTTGCGGTGCTGTGTTCACATTGCGGATCCCCTCCGCAGAGCGCTACGGAGGGGAGCGCTAATGTGAAGGCACCCTAAGATCACAAACCCAGCTTTCCTGCACTCAATTGTATCCACACCCTTTACTTCCATTTCTATGTATGTGATGCAGATATTGCCAGCAATGACATTCACAACCAGGTACCTTGCTAACACAAAACTTTTATACCACTGACCATGCAGCCTATTTTAGGAATACAGCAAGTGTAAAAGTAAACGGTACCTGGGGCATCTCTTTAAGGAAGTCCGGAAGTTGGAATTCACCTTTGTAGACCTTAAAAATAAAGCAAATGATCACAATGTAGCACCCTTAAATACACATTGAGTGAACCTAATTGAAGTTTCAGGCCATGTTCCAACATTGCAATAATTCAGTCTTTTTCCACATTATTTCAGTTGATCTCTGAAAAATGCTAACACGGGTAAATTCCCAGAGGCAACCCTAACAGCAAACCCTAATGCTAACCCTAAGGGTACCGTCACATGGTGCGATGGCACCGCTGATTTCTTAGGCGATGCAGGGGCGTGGCCTATCGGCACCGATATCGCCCCTACGTTGCCTAATGTAAATAGGCGATGGCAACGCCTTTTAGTGGTCGCCTAGTTTCAGAGCAGTGCACTGAAACCAGGCGACCACTCTGGGGCGATGTTTACACATAGCCCCATGTAAATGGCCGACGGCGATCTGCCAGGCGATGGGAGCCATAGGCTCCCATGTTAAGGCATCACTGCTGAGGTTTTTAGAAACCCCAGCGGCGATGACGCCTGTCAGATCGCCGGGGCGTCGACAGAGGTGTCACCCCATGTAAATGGGGGACGGCGACGCTGACGGGGCGCCAAAAACATGCGCGCTCCTGCCCGTCGCCGCCGACATCTCTGGTGCCGTCGCACCGTGTGACGGTACCCTAACACTTAACCTTCCTCCCCCACACCTAACCCCAACCATGTTGTCATTTTTCCTTGTGACCATTTTTCTGGTCACTGATTTTGGTAGGCATCTGTGCTAAAATACATAATAGTTACATGCACCATTTGTAGCATTTTTTGGGGATGCAATTTCCCTTTTTTACACACTTAAAAATGTTATTGTGATGCAACATGTGTTTTTAAGGCTCCCCATTAAAGTTTATGCAACAAAACTTATACAAATAAGACCTGAAGACCTCAATGTCTTAACGCACAGAGTGCATGAGTTTTCAGGAAGTCACAACCATTTTGCTTGATTGGTAAAGCTAGCTGATTTTTGCATTAAATGAGCAGGTTGAAATCTGATGTGCTTTCATTATATGGAAGTAAGGCCTTAAGTTGGCCATATCATATTTGAGTTAATATGAAAAGTGAAAAAACTAAAAATAACAGTGAAATACAGTCAGAAGCAGTTTGTTTTTAGTACACATCTTTGTGTAAACTGTAGGCATGAACTGTGCAACTGTCATATGAGCAAAGGTAAAGCACTAGAAGTAGCATCAGAACCGAGGTAGATGTCATGACTAGATAGGAGCAAACCTTTCAAGGTTCGGTTTAGGTTGGCAAACTTTCTGGTGTTAAGCAAACCTGTTCGGATACTTTATGTCTGCAAAGCACTGAAGCAAGCATTGCTGTGGTCGGATACAGTTGGTGCTTGGCCCAGTGTGAGTCGCGTGCAGTGTTTGATCGTTTTGCACTGGGCTTGAAAGCATAGTTTTTGGGTGTACTGTGTGTCCAAGATTGATTTTGAAAAAAAAAAAAAAAAAGAAAACAAAACACCTTCCCACCCCTAGAAATGTGTTACTTATAGCTGGCCATGTTGGCAGAAAGCTGCCAATCAATTACTCCCATTGAAGCTCAGGTCAAGTTTGCAGTCATGAACAGTGCACCAAAACGTTTGGCTGCATCACCCCAACCCAAACTTCACAAGGTTTACTCATTACTAGTTGGGACTAGTCGCGGTATGAGATACCAGCAGAAAGAATAAAACAAACAGCTGTATATCAAGACAGGAATATCAGCATAAAGAACATTAAAATCTTACTCAACTTCCTTAGAATTTTATCAGCTGACTAATGCCATCTGACAATTGAAATGTTAGCTTTAGATCAGCAAATATGACATTGCCCCGTCACAGGTTGGCATTTACCCTGCAGAGTGTGCTCAGTCACCTCAATATTTGCACTTAAAAAGCAGCAAACAGTTATTGTAAATGAACTTTGATAAGTTAGCTGTATTTAACCAGCCTGTAACCCTGGGAAAAAAGCAAATATACAGAATATCAGGTAGGTTTATTCATAACTGAGTGCATTTACTAATGGAACGACAGTTTAGGAATTGTATTAATTGTGGAAAATCTTATTAAAGGGGTTGACAACATATTCTTGAAACAAAGACATAAGAAAACCAAACTATCATTGCCGTTAGTGGCATTCCTATGGTATATTTCACTTTGTCATGTGTACAGGTATATGCAGTAGTATCATTCTGTTTAATAATATTTCACATGGAATCACCATTTGCTACAGAAACCATTGTAGTGATCAGATTTATTTACCGTATATACTCGCGTATAAGCCGAGTTTTTCAGCCCAAAAATTGGGCTGAAAAGTACCCCCCTCGGCTTATACGCGAGTCAGTGCGGGGGCTGCTGTATACAGCGGTATACAGCAGCCCCCGCATCCCCAGTAATGCAGGGCCCCCCCCTCATGCTCCGGTCACCTGTAAAGCAAGTTATACTTATCAGTGCCCGCTGCCGTCCGCGCCCGCCGCTGCCGACATGCGATCCTCCATCTTCATTCATCTTCTTCCTGCTCTGTGCGCGTCGCAGGCAGTGACGTCATTACCGGCGACGCGCACAGGAAACAGGAAGAAGATGCATGAAGACGGAGGATCGGGATGTCGGCAGCGGCGGGCGCGGACGGCAGCGGGCACTGATAAGTATAACTTGCTTTACAGGAGACCGGAGCATGAGGGGGGGGCCCTGCATTACTGAGGCTGCCTGTATACTACCACTGGGACTGCTGTATATAGGGGCCCTGCATTACTGGGGCTGCAATACCACTGGGGCTGCTGTATATAGGGGCTGCAATACCACTGGGGCTGCAATACCACTGGGGCTGCTGTATATAGGGGCTGCAATACCACTGGGGCTGCTGTATATAGGGGCTGCTGTATACACCACTGGGGCTGCAATACCACTGGGGCTGCTGTATATAGGGGCTGCAATACCACTGGGGCTGCAATACCACTGGGGCTGCTGTATATAGGGGCTGCAATACCACTGGGGTTGCTGTATATAGGGGCCCTGCATTACTGGGGCTGCAATACCACTGGGGCTGCTGTATATAGGGGCTGCAATACCACTGGGGCTGCAATACCACTGGGACTGCTGTATATAGGGGCTGCAATACCACTGGGGCTGCTGTATATAGGGGCTGCTGTATACACCACTGGGGCTGCAATACCACTGGGGCTGCTGTATATAGGGGCTGCAATACCACTGGGGCTGCTGTATATAGGGGCTGCAATACCACTGGGCTGCAATACCACTGGGGCTGCTGTATATTGGGGCTGCTGTATACACCTCTGGGCTGCATATACCTCTGGGGCTGCATATACCTCTGGGGCTGCTGTATACTACCACTGGGGCTGCTGCTGTATACTACCACTGGGGAGGCTGCTGTATACTACCACTGGGGAGGCTGCTGTATACCTCACTGCTGGGGGTTGTATACCTGTGCTGGAGTCCACCCTCGGCTTATACGCGAGTCAATAGATTTTCCCAGGTTTTGGGGGCAAAAGTAGGGGGGTCGGCTTATACACGGGTCGGCTTATACACGAGTATATACGGTATATGTTATTGTTTTGATTTTCTGTATTATTTTTACGCTGATCTTGATGTTTAACTCCTTCACGACCTATGATGTGTGGTTTCATCATAGGTTGTGTCCCTCACTTTGATGTGAGCTCCCATGGTGAGCTCACATCATCTCTCCCACAGCTGAGATTTGGGGTTAACAGCACCGATCTAATCTATGATCCGATTGGCGCTGTTAACCCTTTGGATCGTGCTGCCATTCCCTGACAGCGCTATCCAAAAGTGCCGCTGCAGGGACTGCACCGTTCCACGCCGTGATAGGAGATCCTGCAATAAGGTCGCAGGATCTCCGTGTGTCACCTGATAGCATCCGGGGTCACCGCAGGACCCTGGGCTATCATGGTTGGCAAGTGTTGCCATCCCCAGAAAGCGATCATTTGTGTTATGCTCCAATATGCTGCAGCTCATCTGGACATAGCATAAGCGATCAGACAGTGCAGCACTGTGGCGCCCTAAGGGGCAGTGTACAATAAAGAAAAAGTAAAATATGAAAAAAAGATACAAAAGTTCAAATCACTCCCTTTTAGCCCCATTCAAAATGAAAGTATTAAAAAATAAAAAAAAAACACATATTTGGTATCACAGCGTTCAGAAATGCCTGACCTATCAATATATAAAATTAATCAGAGTCGTAATAGAAAAATAAGTCCTAACACCAAAATTGTTATTTTCTTCACTGCAATATTGCAATAAAATGCAATAATGGGGGATCAAAACAGTGTATCCATCCAAAATTGGTATCATTAGAAACGGCAGCTCAAGGCCCAAAAAATAAGCCATCACACAACCCCAGATCCTGAAAAATGAAAACACTACGCCTCGCAGAACATGGCACAAAAAGTGCAATTTTTATTTTTTTTCAAACTTCTGAATTTTTTTTCACCACTTAGATAACAGTAAAGGTACCTTTACACGCTGCTACAGCCAGGTGGAAACAACCGGGTTTATGAGACAAACGCATCTTGCACCGTCAAATCAACCCGAGGTAGCGGCGTGTAAAGGTGGTTGTTGCCACCCGTCACTTTCGGCACCTGTTTCAGAGCAGTGCTCTAAAACAGGTTGATTTCAACCCGATGGTAACGGCGTGTAAATACGGTAGGGTAAGGTTTATTCGTCACCTAGATAACTCCCCGGGGCTTGACACAGCCTCCGTGAAACCACCCCCCTTCAGCGATCATTGGTGGAAGCTCCTGCGTTGCAATTGGTTGTCGCTGCATAGGGAGACATATTTAAGGAGCTGACCAATCACACTACACAATTGCTCGAGCGTCATGTATTAGTCAGCCTCCTGCGCTGGCTGGCCAATCATGATGCTATTGCTTTGTCCTATCAGCGTACGAACGTCTCGTAATCCACAATTCTGGCACGCCTATGTTTTGTCCCTGCTGCACCAGGTCCACCCATATTACCTTGTTGTAGTGGCATGTAAATGAGGTAAGGTGCTCTACAGAAGGTAACTTTAGGCACCCGGCGGTGTATCCAGAGGTAGATTAAACCTTCTGTAGAGCACCTTGTAGCGGCGTGTAAAGGCGGTATCGGGTACCGTTTGTAACCGTTGGTGCGTGCTCGTGCACGTGAAGCACCCGGTTGTTTCCACCTTGTTGTAGCGGCGTGTAAAGGTACCTTAAAAGTATACATGTTTAGTATCTACAAACTTGTATTGACATGAGGCATCATACTGTCAAGTCAGTTTTACCATATAGTGAACATGGCGAATAAAATACCCAAAAAACAAACGTGTAATTGCACTGTTTTTGCAATTTCACCGCACTTGGAATTTTCTTCCCATTTTGTCCTGTACACTATATGGTAAAATAAAGGATTTCATCTGAAAGTACAACTTGTCCCGCAAACAACAAACAGTCATTTGTCTATATTAACAGAAAAATAAAAACGTTTTGGATGTTGGAAGAAAGGGAGGAAAAAAAGTAAGGCAGAAAATGAAAAATCGCCGGGTCATGAAGGGGTTAAAGTAAACACAACACATGTTCACAAATATTATTAGGTATTTTTTTGTGAACGGAGAGAAAACAGGACCTTGGTATGGAGAAGGGAATATGGATCATGGCAGAGGTAAAACACAATCACAGAGTAATCACCAAAGACAAATGTCCAGAACAGTAGGGAATCATTTTGCCCTATTGGTGGTGATAAATGACTGTAGTACTAAAAGTAGATCTAAGCAGTACTGGCTATACAGAAAACAGAGGATAAGTCCTGAACATATAGAAAGCTAGAAGTGCTTAGCATCTCTAGACATATGAGGAAAACGAAAATAGGCCCAAAAAAAAACTGCAGATGGCACTAAATGTGTAAGACTAGATAATAATAAACCAGCTATCCGTCACGAGTGCAGTCAATAAGGAAAATGCACTATATTAATGTTACGTCTGTTTAGTCTACAAGTCTTTTATACAGGTCAGATCTGACGTATAATGTAAAAGCAATGAAATGGCGTACACTGCCACTGTATGATGTGACATTTCAGTTATGTGACAGATCTGTGCACTAGGTGTAATGACTTTGACAGGTAGAAGATGATTAGGAATATGTACACTACCGTTGAAAAGTTTGTGGTCACCCAGACAATTTTGTGAACTCCATGAAATCTCACACTTTTATTTATCAAATGAGTTGCTGACACCGAGTGTACATGAGCAAATTCTCGCTGAAGTGCTGTGGATACGTAAAGCACCCAAACTCCAACCTCGAACCGGTTCAATCATATCTATTTATAATATAATCTGATCATTCTTCCTACTGATTCTTAACTTGATTACAAAGTCTCACATACTTTCTTTGTCTAACAATCTAAAACATTTGCTAATATGAGGGGCATTCACTAAACGATTACCCTGACCCACTTATATTTGTAACAGAATGCTGAAACTGCACATGTAATAATATAAGTCTCTTCTATAGGTTACGGGCCAATTTGTAACTCTAAACTGATAATGTTTTTCCAGGTGCCGAGGTGGTGTGAGGTGTGATAATGGACCCAGTGGAATACAGAGCAGTCATCAAGTTCCCTTACTTGAAAGGCGACACACCAAGGGAGACGTTCGTTAAAAGAGGTTTATAGTGACGATTACACATCATATTATGAAGTCAGGAACTGGCATCATCAATTCAATTGTGGCCAGACGTCCGTGGAAACAGCTCCAATTCCAGGGTGACCCCACTCAGATATCAATGAACACACCATCCGCCAAGTGCTGCCATTTTGGAAAATCGGTGCATACCCATTAACCACATAATCTAAAATATCAAGATTAGTGTGGGGCCCAAGAAAAATATAATCCAAACCATCTGCACATAAATAAGGCATCTGCTCGCTGGGTTCCCAGTCTGCTCACACCTTTCCAGAAGAAGGAACCAGTTGAATGTTCTCAAGTTTTATTATTGATGTTCCATGGAAACCAGAAGGATTTTTTCATCAGACTTATCAGATAAGATGAAAGATTAGTCTCTGAATGGTAGTGATAGACCTAAGTCCAGTGAACACAATGGAAGCATCATAAATCAACACTTGCAAAGTAGGCATGTGCCCAATCCTCGGCAAACAAGGTCATGCTCACAGTCTTTTGGGACCAGTATGGAGTAGTTTTAATGGATTTCCTAACAAAGGGTACCACAATTACTGGGACATACTATGCTTCATTGCTGTGGAAATTGTGAGAGGCCATCAAAGCTAAGACATGGCATGCCCACCAAAGGTGTCTGCCTTCTGCAAGTCAATACCCCAGTCCTAACTCACATGTTGCCCAAATAGACGCATGCTCCTGCGGCTTTGAAATTCCACAACATTCTCCTGATTCACAAGAGCTTGTACCATCGGACGTCCGCCTTTTTCAAACAACGAAGTTATTTTTAAATGGCATGCATTTTACCAATGATGAGACTGATTTTCAAAGTCACAACGAGCCTTTTGGAGCAGCAAAAAATCAGGGTAGGGATGCATGAATGTTTGTCAGCAGTTTGAGGGAACACTCAAGGTGAATAAAAAGAGCTTTGTTTAGTACTTTTAGGAACTAATGTATCAGGACTTTTAGACCATGTTTCCAGGTTCAATAGAGCTTTTTTTTCTCATTGTGTTTTTCTGCCCATGCCAGTACATGCACATGGCAATCTGCTTTCATTTTTGCTGGGGTTTTTTCTCTCTACATTGTCCTCTTTTTCCAAATTGCTTTCAAAATTGGTTTTCTTCTTGCCACTCTATACCATAAAGTCCAGATTTGTGGATTTTACAATTAAGGCTGGTTTCACACTACGGATTTTGTAAATTCGATGCTGTCCGATGCCCCATGCAGCCCTATGGGCATCGGACCGAATCGGATGTGCACTAAATGCCATCCGATTTGGTCCGATCCGATTCTGTCCGATTTTATTTTCGGTGCAAAAATCGGAGCATGCTCTGATTTTTGCACCGAAAATAAAATCGGACAAAATGGGATCGGACCAAATCGGATGGCATTTAGTGCACATCCGATTTGGTCTGATCAATTTAACATGGGGCCCTATGGAGCAGGGTCCGAGGATACATCGGATGTGTCCTCAGACCCGATTTTACTGTACTGATCATGCTCAGTACAGCAAAACTGCTCCAAACTGGGAGAGCAGGGTTAAAAAAAAAAAAAAAAAAAAAAAAAAAAGTATATGCTCACCTATCCCCGAGCCCCCGCCGTCTCCCGCAGGCTCCCGGTGTCCTCGCGCTGTCTGCAGAGGTCTTCTACTTCTGTACAGGACCTGCCGTGATGTCACAGTCATGTAACCGCAGGTTACCATGGTGTAACCTGCGGTCACGTGACTGTGACATCACGGCAGGTCCTGTACAGATGAAGAAGACCTCTGCAGACAGCGCGGGGACACCGGGAGCCTGCGGGGGCTCGGGGATAGGTGAGCATATACTTTTTTTTTTTTTCAGACTGGAGGCTACGATTTAATGCCGGAATCGGATGCCTTTTTGGCTAATTTATCGGACAGCATCGGCTCCCTTCAAAATCGTAATGTGAAAGTAGCCTTAGGTCTAGCTTCCAATTAGTCCATGTGACATCCTTTTTTTTTTTCTAGCAACCATAGACTTACATTGGTAAGTTCAAGTCACTATACACAGCATGCTACAATTTTTTAAAGCTGATTACAGCTATGGAACAAATCGCAGATCAGTACTGTCTTATTGTTAAAGAGGACATGTCACCCCCCCTGGTGCTTTCCAAAGTGAAAGCACCCCTGAATGCAGCGTGTCTGCTGCATTCAGGGAAGGGGTCCCCCATGTCTCTAGCCACCCTGTAAGTTATGCAAAACACTTTAGAAAGTGTACCGATAAGTAGTCCGGAGGGACTTACTCAGTAATGAGTCCTCGCTGCTTCCTGGTGTCCTCTCTGCTTCCTTTCTCTCCGTGCCACCTTCAGCCCTCTCAGTAACGCCTCCTTTATGTGTCTCCACTCCCCAGCCACTCAATGCTGCTCTGTGTCTGAAGTCACACAGACACAGAGCAAGCAAAGGGCAGGAGCGGTCCCAACAGCTGAAACGCCTCCTGCCGGTGATGTCAGCGCCGGAGCTTGCCCTGCTCCAGATTAAGTCCCTCCAGACTTCTTATCTATACACTTTCTAAAGTGTTTTGTACAACTTACAGGGGGACTAGAGACATGGGGTACCACTTCCCTGAATGCAGCAGACACGCTGCATTCAGGGGTGCTTTCACTTTGGAAAGCACCAGGGGGTTGACAGGTCCTCTTTAAACATTATTATGAGTGAAATCCATTTTTTTACCAGATTGCACTTGGCGTATTTATACACAGATGTGAGCAAACCCCCAGGATATGTTCTATAAGAATCTGATTGACTGTGGTAATGATACTTAAACTGTGACCAGACTTTGAGGCAAGTGTCCGTTCACTACAATCCAATTCTCTGGCATGAGACAATTGTATTACAAGAGCCATGAAGATGGAGTACTTAATTTCTCCATCTTCTGTGTACATTTCTGCAACTCCTCCAGAGTGACCATGGGTCTCTTAGTTGATTTTCAAATTAGTGGTCTCCTTACTTGAAATCTAAATGTGGTAAGAGACAACAAAGCCGCAATAGGGTCTTATCTCAGTGACAAGGGGGCTATTGCCCAAATTCTAGGTGCTGACCTGGTGGAGTTGTGCAACCCACAACCGATGTCTGCGCGTGCACAGCTGCCTCTGGATCCACACTTCCACGTGTTAAACGGTGTTCAACTGAAATTCAATAATGAAGTGTATGGCGATCTGCGCTGCTGGAATGAAAAGACCAGACTGGAGGAAGGAGAATAAAAGAGCATCGTTGCACCAGCCTGTGGTCCGGTCTTTTCATTCCAGCAGCATGGATCGCCATACACTTTGTCCTTTGAATTCCTTACTTGAAATCTCAGTTTAGGTGGACAGCCATGTCTTGGTAGGTTTGCAGTTGTGCCATGCTCCTTTCATTTTAGAATGATGGATTAAGCAGGGCTCTGTGAGATGTTCAGGAGCTTGGGATATTTTTTTATTTTTATTATATCCTCACCCTGCTTTACTCTTCTCCACAACTTTATCCTTGACCTGTCTGGTGTGTTCCTTTGTTTTTCATGATGCTGTTTGAACCCTAATTTTCTCAAACAAACCTCTGAGGCCTTCACAGAACAGCTGTAGTTACAATGAGAATAGATTACCCACGGGTGGACACAATTCACTAGTTAGGTGACATCTGGAGGCAATTGTGACTCAAAATTTTATTAAGGGGTACCAGACTAACGGAGGCCGAATACAAATGCACATCACATTTTTATATTTGCGGTATATATTTTTTTAAATATTTACAAAATCATAGTCTCCTTACTGAAGTGCAAATTTACAAAATCATATGCATCACTTCCTTTACACTTCACAAATACTTGATTTTTAGTGATAGCATATCACATAAAATGTCAATAACATACATTTAAGTTTGTGGATGTAATGTGGAAAAGTGGGGGCATGAATACTTTTTCAGGGCACTGTATATGCCTTTTATCTGCACATTCATCAGATGCCCATCTGTAAAGAGTAATCTCGATAATCTGCTCCTGTCAAAGCTGGAAAGGTCAGAATAAAGAAGTGTATATTGTAATATAACATTACTGCACATTCACAGCCATTAATTAACTTTATGATGAATGATGGAAATGAACTCTGTGCTATTGACCTTCTGCTTTGGATGAAGTACATAATCAGAAGGCAAAGGTCATCAGGAAGGCAAGCAGTGGTTATATGTCTAGACAAGACTGTTCCTGAGCGTATGGCCAGAAAGAAGTTTTTATACGTAGCAGTTCTTTCCCGGCAGGCAGCTTTTTCCATAAGAAGGACACTTGATACTAGAAAAAGCCTTTACAAATATTTTCTTTCACATGTATGAAAAACGGAGAAGGAAGAAATATTCTCATTGAAATTCTTTCCTCATGGAAAAACAAAGATCACTACTTTATCGAATTTTGGATTTGAAAAATTAAAAATGGATAGTTACATAGTTACAGAGGTGATAAGGATGAAATAAAACACTAGACCATTAAGGGGGTTGTCCAGTGGGGTCAGAATGGAGAACTTTCACCCCCGTTAGAATGGGCATGCTTGATTGCGGCTTCATTTATGCCCGATGGGGGCTGCCAAGCTCCGCACCCGAATTTCTCCAGCAGCCTGATACAGAAGAGAACTGAAGTAGCGCTGGAAAACGGGGAAGATGGCGATCTATAAGTATATTAATACACTTACACTATATTACATACACATAACAAGCAATGAATCCAACAGGTAAATAATTAATTAGTAAACGGGTGGTTAACACAAAAAAGACCTTGTAAGGCTAAAGATCCATATTAGTCAATCTAATTATAGGCATATATATATAGTGGCAAGATGACAAGACGACTCACTCAGCAGCAGTCAGAAGTCTACACAGGGATGATGTTCAGCTGCAGGTTTATTGTTACTTCATAAACCCGGCAGACTTTGGCACAAAACAACATAGCCTCACTGGCTTAAAAGGTAAAACAAACCAAAACCATAACGGGTATACACAGCCCAGATGTGTACAGGTCCGCCTGTACTGCTTGGCAGCAAACTCCAGCTACTCCTCACAACCCACACACAGTCTGGAGTTTGCACCTTCAAATGTAACTCAGCCACACCCTCAGGGGAGGTAGGGGGAATGACATCCCACCCTCTTCATCATTCCCCTAAAACCACACACCCTTTTGGAATTAACCCTGCAATACATAACATGCTGGGGAACATGTGCAGGTCTCAGGTCACACAGGCTAGCAACCTCCGTGACATGTACCTCCCCTCAACTACTAGGCCAGCGACCCCGTCTAAAATATATATATAAACGAGAACAAAGAGTATCAATGGCTAAAATTCAAAGAATTGTTTTATTGAAAAAATCAATATATAAATGTAAAAAGATATGTCAGCATATATAAACAGACACCAGTGCTTTGGTGACCAAGCTAAACTTTAGGTAACAATGTTTAAAGGTACACTGAAGTTAAGATTTTTATAAATGATCAAAGAAATTAAGTGTGAACAGGCGCACTACCGTTCAAATGTTTGTGGTCAGTTAGAATTTTTTTTACTTTTGAAAGAAAAGCACGTTTTTTTTTAATGAAGCTAACATTAAATGAATCAAATACACTCTATACATTGTTAATGTGGTAAATGACTATTCTAGCTGCAAACATCTGGTTTTTAATGCAATACTGTATCTACATAGGTGTATAGAGGCCCATTTGGAACAACCACCACTCCAGTGTTTTAATGGTACATTGTGTTTGCCAACTGTGTAAGAAGGCTAATGGATGTTTAGAAAACCCTAGAAAACCCTTGTACAAGTAAGTTAGCACAGCTATAAACTGTTTGGCTGATTAGAGAAGATATAAAATTGACCTTCCTTTGAGCTAGTTGAGAATCTGGAACATTACATTTGTTTGTTCTATGAAACTCTCAAAATGGTCAGAAAAAGAGAACTTTCATGTGAAACTCAACAGTCTATTCTTGTTCTTAGAAATGAAGGCTATTCCATGCGAGCAATTGCCAAGAAACTGAAGATTTCCTACACTGGTGTGTACTACTCCCTTCAGAGGAGAGCACAAACAGGCTCTAACCAGTGTAGAAAGAGAAATGGGAAGCCAAACTGCACAACTGACCAGCCAGACAAGTACATTAGAGTCTCTAGATTGAGAAATCGATACCTCACAGCTCCTCATCGGGCAGCTTCATTAAATAGTACCTGCCAAAAGTCTGCCATGCTGTAATTGCTGCAAAGGGAACATTCTTTGACGAAAGCAAAGTTCGAAGGAGAAAATTATTATTTCAAATAAAAATTATTATTTCTAACATTGTCAATGTTTGGACTACATTTTCTATTCATTTTGCATCTCATTTGATAAATAAAAGTGTGAGATTTCATGGAAAACACTAAATTGTCTGGGTGACCCCAAACTTTTGAACGGTAGTGTACCTATCAAAAACACTGTCGACACCAGTTAATATTGTATATCATTACAGTATATAAATACCAAGTTTACTGGCAAATCCTAGGCACACTTAAAATGTGATCAAAAAAGGTGAAGTATCAACAGGTAGCTATCATAATACTGCGAGCACCAGCTACTATACAGTCGTTTATTATTACCAGGGCTGTGGAGTCGGTAAGCCAATCCACCATCTCCAATTCCGTCTCTAACTCCACGACTCCAACTCCTCTATACATGGCTCATGTTTAAGTGATAAATTTATTGTAGTGCAATGTGAACATCAGGCTTTTATCACTATTATCATACAATAATCAAGATATTTCAATAGAACATAATAATAATTCCTAATAATGCACATTGAGCATTGAACTACTGTACCCAATTTATTACATCTATCTTCTTGCGACTCCGCTAAAATTTGCACAGACTCTGACTCCACAGCCCTTGTTATAACAACATATATATATATATATATATATACACACACTCGTATATATATATATATATATATATACATATATATACACACACACACACTGTGTGCAGAATTATTAGGCAAATGAGTATTTTGATCACATGACACTTTTTATACCTGTTGTCCTACTCCAAACTGTATAGGCTTGAGAGCCAACTACCAATTAAGTAAATCAGGTGATGTGCTTCTCTGTAATGAGGAGGGGTGTGGTGCAATGACATCAACACCCTATATAAGGTGTGTTTAATTATTAGGCAACTTCCTTTCCTTTGGAAAAATGGGTCAGAAGAGAGACTTGATGGGCTCTGAAAAGTCCAAAATTGTGAGATGTCTTGCAGAGGGATGCAGCAGTCTTGAAATTGCCAAACCTTTGAAGCATGATCACCGAACATTCAAGAGTTTCATGGCAAATAACCAACAGGGTCGCTAGAAGCGTGTTGGGTAAAAAAGGTGCAAAATAACTGCCTATGAATTGAGGAATATCAAGCGTGAAGCTGCCAAGATGCCATTTGCCACCAGTTTTGCAATATTTCAGAACTGCAACGTCACTAGAGTATCAAAAAGCACAAGGTGTGCTATACTCAGGGACATGGCCAAGGTAAGAAAGGCTGCAAAACGACCACCTTTGAACAAGAAACATAAGATAAAACGTCAAGACTGGGCCAAGAAATATGTTAAGACTGATTTTTCAAAGGTTTTATGGACTGAAGAAATTACAGTGACTCTTGATGGGCCAGATGGATGGGCCAGAGGCTGGATCAGTAAAGGGCAGATAGATCCACTCCGACTCAGACGCCAGCAAGGTGGAGGTGGGGTACTGGTATGGGCTGGTATTATCAAAGATGAACTTGTGGGACCTTTTCAGGTTGAGGATGGAGTGAAGCTCAACTCTCGGACCTACTGCCAGTTTCTGGAAGACAACTTCTTCAAGCAGTGGTACAGGAAGAAGTTGGTATCGTTCAAGAAAAACATGATTTTCATGCAGGAGAATGCTCCATCACATGCATCCAACTACTCCACAGCGTGGCTGGCCAGTAAAGGTCTAAAAGAAGAAAAAATAATGACATGGCCCCCTTGTTCACCTGATCTGAACCCCATAGAGAACCTGTGGTCCCTCCTAAAATGTGAGATCTACAGGGAGGGAAAACAGTACACCTCTCGGAACAGTGTCTGGGAGGCTGTGGTGGCTGCTACACGCAATGTTGATCGTAAACAGATCAAGCAACTGACAGAATCTATTGATGGAAGGCTGTTGAGTGTCATCATAAAAAAAGGTGGTTATATTGGGCACTCATTTTTTGTTTTTTTTGTTTTTGAATGTTAGAAATGTTTATTTCTAATTTTTGTGCAGTTATATTAGTTTACCTGGTGAAAATAAACAAGTGAGATAGGAATATATTTGGTTTGTATTAAGTTGCGTAATAATTCTGCACAGTAATAGTTACCTTCACAAACAGATATCCTCCTAAGATAGCCAAATCTAAAAAAAAAAACACTCCAACTTCCAAAAATATTAAGCTTTGATATTTGAGTCTTTTGGGTTGATTGAGAACATAGTTGTTGATCAATAATAAAAATAATCTTCTACAATACAACTTGCCTAATAATTCTGCACACAGTGTATATATAAATGCCACGTAAACTGATGACAATATCCTACGTATACTAAATATTGGTTAATCAAAGTGATCAGAAAAGGTCAAATATGAACAGAGGATAGTTCTGACCTTTTTACATGCTATTCACTGTGGGTAAGAGCGATGCCGTTGCCATTTGATAGACATTTCTGGTGTTTTGTGATAAAATGTATTTTGACCATTGTGTCATTTACTTTTTCTACATATTATTCTCCCTGTTTTGTCTTATATATCTTGCCAGTAAGTGTGGTATTTATATATCTACATGCCATCTACATGCTGATGGTTGTAGTGTTTCTTTGATAAATACCTGTTCACTGATCACTTCTGATTAACCAATTACATCATGGTGTCCACAGTGTTTTTGATAGGCACCCGTTCACACTTGATGAGGCACCCGTTCACACTTGATGAGGCACCCGTTCACACTTGATGAGGCACCCGTTCACACTTGATCAGCCACCCGTTCACACGTGATCAGCCACCCGTTCACACTTGATCAGCCACCCGTTCACACTTGATCAGCCACCCGTTCACACTTGATCAGGCACCCGTTCACACACCCGTTCACACACCCGTTCACACACCCGTTCACGCACCTGTTCACACACCTGTTCAGGCACCTGTTCACACTTGTTCAGGCACCTGTTCACACTTGTTCAGGCACCTGTTCACACCCGTTCAGGCACCCGTTCACGCACCCGTTCAGGCACCCGTTCAGGCACCCGTTCACGCACCCGTTCACGCACCCGTTCACGCACCCGTTCACGCACCCGTTCACGCACCCGTTCACGCACCCGTTCACGCACCCGTTCAGGCACCCGTTCACACTTGTTCAGGCACCTGTTCACACTTGTTCAGGCACCTGTTCACACTTGTTCAGGCACCTGTTCACACTTGTTCAGGCACCTGTTCACACACCTGTTCAGGCACCTGTTCACACACCTGTTCAGGCACCTGTTCAGGCACCTGTTCAGGCACCTGTTCAGGCACCTGTTCAGGCACCTGTTCACACTTGTTCAGGCACCTGTTCAGGCACCCGTTCAGGCACATGTTCAGGCACATGTTCAGGCACCCGTTCAGGCACCCGTTCAGGCACCTGTTCACACTTGTTCAGGCACCCGTTCACACTTGTTCAGGCACCTGTTCACACTTGTTCAGGCACCTGTTCACACTTGTTCAGGCACCTGTTCACACTTGTTCAGGCACCTGTTCACACTTGTTCAGGCACCTGTTCACACTTGTTCAGGCACCTGTTCAGGCACCTGTTCAGGCACCTGTTCAGGCACCCGTTCAGGCACCCGTTCAGGCACCTGTTCACACTTGTTCAGGCACCCGTTCACACTTGTTCAGGCACCTGTTCACACTTGTTCAGGCACCTGTTCACACTTGTTCAGGCACCTGTTCACACTTGTTCAGGCACCTGTTCAGGCACCTGTTCAGGCACCTGTTCAGGCACCTGTTCAGGCACCTGTTCAGGCACCTGTTCAGGCACCTGTTCAGGCACCTGTTCAGGCACCTGTTCACACTTGTTCAGGCACCTGTTCAGGCACCCGTTCAGGCACATGTTCAGGCACCCGTTCAGGCACCCGTTCAGGCACCTGTTCACACTTGTTCAGGCACCTGTTCACACTTGTTCAGGCACCTGCTCACACTTGTTCAGGCACCTGCTCACACTTGTTCAGGCACCTGCTCACACTTGTTCAGGCACCTGCTCACACTTGTTCAGGCACCTGCTCACACTTGTTCAGGCACCTGCTCACACTTGTTCAGGCACCTGCTCACACTTGTTCAGGCACCTGCTCACACTTGTTCAGGTACCTGTTCACACTTGATCAGTTAGGCTGGTTTCACACTATGGCCGGCTTCAGACTGCGTCTGACATCCGATCCGTAGTTGTCCGCTTGAAGCAGACAGCCGCGGACCGGATCAGCACACAGGACTGGGGGCTATTATGCCCTCCGATCCTGTGTGCAGCCGCACGCAGCTGAACCAGCTGACAGGTCAGGACCGCGGCCAAATCCGATTCGATTCCTTTAACATAGGGCCCTATGGAGCAGGGTCCGAGGAAATATCTGATGCCTCCGCGGACCCGATTCTAGTGTACTGAGCATGCTCAGTACACTAAAACTGCTCCTAACCATCTAATTTTACTTCCGCAATGTATATAAATACATTGCGGAAGTAAAATTAAGTAAGGCAGAGGTTAAAAATAAAGAATATGTATGCTCACCTGTCCACGAGTCCCCCAGCGTCTCCAGCACCTCCTGCCTGTAGGACCTGCCGTGATGTCACAGTCACATGAACGGTTACCACGGTAACCGGTCATGTGACTGTGACATCACGTCAGGTCCTAGGATCAGAAGATATAGCTGGAGACGCCGGGGGACTCGTGGACAGGTGAGAATAAAGATGTTTTTTATTTCTTATTCTGGAGGAGAGGGGAGAGGAGGAGGAGTACTAGGGGAGAGGAAGGGGAGTAGCAGGGGAGAAGCGGGGAGTACCAGGGGAGAAGGGAGTACTGGGGGAAAAGTGGGGAGTACCAAGGGAGAAGAGGGGAGTACCAGGGGAGAAGAGGGGAGTACCAGGGGTGAGCAGGGGAGAACAGGTAACAGGAGGCAGAGAGGAGTGAGATGACAGGAGGAGCCGGCCAAACTGATCCTGCAAAACGTCGGAATCGGATGCCTATTTGGCATCTGATTGCAGGGATCAGTTTGGATCTGATGCTGTCCGATTTATATCGAACAGTGTCGGATTTCAAAAAACCATAGTGTGAAACCAGCCTTACCTGTTCACACTTGATCAGTTACCTGTTCACACTTGTTGAGGTAGCTGTTCACACTTGTTCAGGTACCTGTTCACACTTGATCCTTTTTGATGATTTATAATAACCTAAACTAGAAGAAGTGTACCTTCTCTCATACTTCCTAGTGCAGTGATGGCGAACTCCAGGCCTCGAGTGCCACCAACAGTGCAGGTTTTCAGGATTTCCTTATATTGCACAGGTGTTAATGTGATCACCTGCACTGGTGATGATTCCAACCTCTGTGCAATGCTGAGGAAATCCTGAAAACCTGCACTGTTGGTGGCACTCGAGGCCTGGAGTTCGCCATCACTGTCCTAGTGTTTTCCTTGGTTGCCAGAACACTGGTGTCTGTCATTTCATGTGTTGCCTATTATATATTTTACCTTTATGTACTGATGTTTTCAATTGAATTTTAGCCATTGGTACTTTGTGTACTCTTGTTGTATATATTACAAAAATTTGTAGACAGGTTTAGGGAATTAAAAAAACTATGGGACTGCTGCTTTCAAATATTGCAACACATTAAGGCAGCGTTCCATAGTGTCACTGCTTGTACAGTAAATAATTTCTCTCTGTGATACCGATTAGAACTTTTTTCTTGTAGACGTAGAAATGCCAACTTGTCATCACAGCTGACCTAGGTGTTAGCAGATCGTTAGAAAGATCTCTGCACTGTCTCCTCATCTTCTAATGGGATCACCCCTAAACTCTCTTTATTCCCCCTGTTTAACTCCCAAGTTCTCCATCTTAGTACTGCAATTATGGTAGTTACATTGGTCGTCCACTGCAGCACGTGCTTGTTAGGGAATGTCCTTCTTTAAATACCTTGTACAATTTTGACCCTACTAGATAAGTATGGCCTGACTAGTGACATATAAAGACAAAACTATGATCTTGTCTTAAACATATGTCTCTTCTGAACCATCCCATGATTATATTCACCTCCTTGGTACCATAAAGTTAAGTTTACTGTCTACTGATGTCACTACAGCAGTTTTAGTAGCAATTTTATTATTTAACATGTAATTGTAGAATTGTTTTTATTTCATTTTGTTACAAAGCTAAAGAATAGAGTTAGAAGGCCACATAGTAAAGGTCAAACTTCACCCAGATTATTTTATGCACCACCCAGATAATTTTATGCACCCGCCATATACATGGAGTGAGCTTTCAAGATCGCATGATGATGATTAAACATACAGTGCTGTCAGGATTTAATTCTTAGGAAGAATCCTCTGAAGAGCTTCTTAGATTGTAAATAGCGAGAGGACATTAGTATTGTGGTGTCTGTGAAAGGCGGACGAGGTAATATGACCTTTTCAAAATGAAAACTGTATTGAAAAGGAAAGACGAGCATCAGACTGAAAGCTACAGTAACAATGGCCTTCTTGTTATGCCAGGCTTGGCTTTGTCTTCTTACACTGTGCAGCCAAGGGGAGGTGGCACTACACTACTTATCTCTCATACCCAAAATAATGGTCACATTGAACTTCAGCAGCTACAGTAGGTATAAAAAATAGCTGCATTATTCTAGATGAGGAAAAGAGACATGGCGCTCAGCCAACACCTAATAGATGGTGAGATACCTTTAGAGAAGGAGCAGAACTGGCCTTCGATGTTAAGAAGAAATCCACCATCAGAAGTACAATTTCATGAAACGTTTAAACACAGAATTGCTACAGAACACAGATAATGATCAATACAATAAGAAAATTACAGAATAAGAAAATGGTTAGGATGTTTATTACAATGAGCGGCAGAACATCGTTTATAGGGGAAAACTTGGCACCTGTCCACACTGCCAAAAGCACCAATACCTGATTTGATACCCTCAGTATCACTGTGCTTGATTGGTCAGCAAACTCACCTGACCTAAACCCATAGAGAATCTATGGGATATTGTCAACAGGAAGATGAGAGACACCAGAGCCAACAATGTAGACGAGCTGAAGGCTCTGTCAAAGCAACCTGGGCTTCCATAACACCTCAGCAGTGCCACAGGCTGATCACCTCCATGCTGCGCCACATTCATGCAGTTATTCATGCAAAAGGAGCCCCGACCAAGTATTGAGTGCATTTACTGTTACTTTTCATTAGGCCAACATTTAGGAGTTCGAAATAATTGTTTTCAGTTGGTCTTATATAATTTTCTAATTTTCAGATATAATTAATTTTGGGTTTTCATTGGCTGTAAGCCATAATCAACATTAACATAAATAAACACTTAAAATAAATAACTCTTTTTGTAATAACTATATAATATATGCATTTCACTTTATGTTTTGAATTACTCAAATAAATTATCTTTTTGATGATATTCTAATTGATAAATTAATAAAATTAACCATTACGGTACCTTTACACGCCGCCACTGTGGCTAGCAACAGGTATCCACCGCACATGCACGCGCACGTTTTTAACGGTGGATACTGATCGCTGATGCCGCATGAACACGCCGCCATTACGTTCTCCACTAAAGGTATCTTTGTTCCACGGAAGTGCCGTCGGGTGCCGCGGCTAACTTCCTGTGGAATACCTTCGCTACTTCACACGCCGCTACTACAAAGGAATATGGGCGTACATATTTCACGCCGTAAGTACATAGGCGTGACAGAGTTGTGTATTCCGTGATGCACAAGCGTTGATTGGACAACGCAATAGCGTCATGATTGGCCAGCCTGCGCAGGAAGACTGGCTAATACATGATGCCATTGCAATTGCGGATTGTGAATGGATAGCTCTTTAAATATGGCGCCCTGTGAAGGGACAGCCAATGGTTACACAGTTGCCCCCACCTATGATCGCTGATGGGGCGTGGTATCCATGACGCCGTGGCACGCCCCTGGGAGTTCACTAGGCGACACAACATCCAGGCCTGTGCCCCATTTACACGCCACCACCATAGCAATTGTGCCTTTCTGTTTTTGAGCACGGCTCAGCAACAGGTATTCGAAGCAACTGCTGGACACCGGGAGGAACTGCCCTATTTACACGCCGCCATTTCGTAGCAATTTCATGGCAACAGGCACAATTATCCCCAGTGCCCGGCAGTTGCTGCCTTCCTGTGGTGGCGTGTAAAGGTACCTTTAAGTGTGACTAAACTCTGGTATAAGAGGGAGAAAAAGTAAAAGTTTGAAAATTGCGCCATTTTCAAAACTTTTGCCAAATTTCTGATGTTTTCACAAATAAATGCAAAAATAAAGTCATCTTAAATTGACCACTAACATAAAGTAAGATATGTCACAAATGAACATTCTTACAATCACTGAGATAGGTTGAGGCATTCCAGGGTTATACAGTGTCAGTGGTTAGAAATGAAAAAATTGGCCTGATCAGAAAGAAGAAAACAGGGGATGAAGGGGTTACGTTCTGTGGTTTTCGGGAAATATCTTCCTACTAAAACACAACATAAAATTTTATACCATATAGAAGGTTTATTATCAAGAGCTCTTACTATCCCCTTTCCTGTTAAGCTTCACATGCAGCTATTTATGCGCTAAACAGAAAGGAAAATTGTTAGAAACAGCTGCTTTCAATTGAAACTCCCAATTCTTGATACAATACCAAGCTACTACATCCGATCTCCGGGGAGGGGAGCTGAATTAACAAGGCATATTTCCCGGCACTTCAAACACACAAGTCACAAAGTATGTTATAATTAGCTTGATAGACGTGCGGGCTCCTCACTACAAGGCATGAGATATATTGGATAATAACTAAACGCGCGGGCTCCTCACTACAAGGCATGAGATGTATTGGATAATAACTAAACGCGCGGGCTCCTCACTACAAGGCATGAGAGGTATTGGATAATAACTAAACGAGCGGGCTCCTCACTACAAGGCATGAGATGTATTGGATAATAACTAAACGAGCGAGCTCCTCACTACAAGGCATGAGATGTATTGGATAATAACTAAACGCGCGGGCTCCTCACTACAAGGCATGAGAGGTATTGGATAATAACTAGACGAGCGAGCTCCTCACTACAAGGCATGAGAGGTATTAGATAATAAATAGACGCGCGGGCTCCTCACTACAAGGCATGAGAGGTATTAGATAATAAATAGACGCGCGGGCTCCTCACTACAAGGCATGAGAGGTATTGGATAATAACAAGACACGCAGGCTCCTCACTACAAGGCATGAGAGGTATTGGATAATAACTAAATGCGCGGGCTCCTCACTACAAGGCATGAGAGGTATTAGATAATAAATAGACGCGAGGGCTCCTCACTACAAGGCATGAGAGGTATTGGATAATAACTAGACACGCGAGCTCCTCACTACAAGGCATGAGAGGTATTGGATAATAACTAAATGCGCGGGCCCCTCACTACAAGGCATGAGAGGTATTGGATAATAACTAGACACGCAGGCTCCTCACTACAAGGCATGAGAGGTATTGGATAATAACTAGACACGCAGGCTCCTCACTACAAGGCATGAGACGTATTGGATAATAACTAGACGAGCAGGCTCCTCACTGCAAGACATGAGACGTATTGGATAATAGCTAGACGAGCGAGCTCCTCACTACAAGGCATGAGAGGTATTGGATAATAACTAGACGCGCGGGCTCCTCACTACAAGGCATGAGAGGTATTGGATAATAACTAGACACGCAGGCTCCTCACTACAAGGCATGAGAGGTATTGGATAATAACTAGATGAGTGAGCTCCTCACTACAAGGCATGAGAAGGATTGGATAATAGCTAGACGAGCGAGCTCCTCACTACAAGGCATGAGAGGTATTAGATAATAACTAGACGCGCGGGCTCCTCACTACAAGGCATGACAGGTATTGGATAATAACTAGATGAGCAGGCTCCTCAGTACAAGGCATGAGAGGTATTGGATAATAGCTAAACGAGCGAGCTCCTCACTACAAGGCATGAGAGGTATTAGATAATAACTATACGCGCGGGCTCCTCACTACAAGGCATGAGAGGTATTCGATAATAACTAGACACGCGGGCTCCTCACTGCAAGGCATGAGAGGTATTGGATAATAACTAAATGCGCGGGCTCCTCACTACAAGGCATGAGAGGTATTGGATAATAACTAGACGAGCGAGCTCCTCACTACAAGGCATGAGAGGTATTAGATAATAACAAGACGCGTGGGCTCCTCACTACAAGGCATGAGAGGTATTGGATAATAACTAGACACGCAGGCTCCTCACTACAAGGCATGAGAGGTATTGGATAATAACTAGACACGCGGGCTCCTCACTACAAGGCATGAGAGGTATTGGATAATAACTAGACACGCGGGCTCCTCACTGCAAGGCATGAGAGGTATTGGATAATAACTAAATGCGCGGGCTCCTCACTACAAGGCATGAGAGGTATTGGATAATAACTAGACGAGCGAGCTCCTCACTACAAGGCATGACAAGTATTGGATAATAACTAAATGCGCGGGCTCCTCACTACAAGGCATCAGAGGTATTGGATAATAACTAGACACGCAGGCTCCTCACTACAAGGCATGAGAGGTATTGGATAATAACTAGACAACGCGGGCTCCTCACTGCAAGGCATGAGAGGTATTGGATAATAACTAATTGCGTGGGCTCCTCACTACAAGGCATGAGAGGTATTGGATAATAACTAGACACGCAGGCTCCTCACTACAAGGCATGAGAGGTATTGGATAATAACTAGACAAGCGAGCTCCTCACTACAAGGCATGAGAGGTATTGGATAATAACTAGACACGCGGGCTCCTCACTACAAGGCATGACAGGTATTGGATAATAACTAAATGCGCGGGCTCCTCACTACAAGGCATGAGAGGTATTGGATAATAACTAGACACGCAGGTTCCTCACTACAAGGCATGAGAGGTATTGGATAATAACTAGACGAGCGAGCTCCTCACTACAAGGCATGTGACGTATTGGATAATAACTAGACGAGCGAGCCCCTCACTACAAGGCATGAGAGGTATTGGATAATAACTAGATGAGCGGGCTCCTCATTACAAGGCATGTGACGTATTGGATAATAACTAAATGCGCGGGCTCCTCACTACAAGGCATGAGAGGTATTGGATAATAGCTAGACGAGCGAGCTCCTCACTACAAGGCATGAGAGGTATTCGATAATAACTAGACGCGCAGGTTCCTCACTACAAGGCGTGAGAGGTATTGGATAATAACTAGATGCGCGCGCTCCTCACTACAAGGCATGAGAGGTATTGGATAATAACTAGACGAGCGGGCTCCGCACTACAAGGCATGTGATGTATTGGATAATAACTAAACGCGCGGGCTCCTCACTACAAGGCATGAGAGGTATTGGATAATAACTAGACGAGCAGGGTCCTCACTACAAGACATGAGAGGTATTGGATAATAGCTAGACGACTACAAGGCATGAGAGGTATTGGATAATAGCTAGACGAGCGAGCTCCTCACTACAAGGCATGAGAGGTATTGGATAATAACTAGACGCGCGGGCTCCTCACTACAAGGCATGAGAGCTATTGGATAATAACTAGACGAGCGAGCTCCTCACTACAAGGCATGACAGGTATTGGATAATAGCTAGATGCGCGGGCTCCTCACTACAAGGCATGAGAGGTATTAGATAATAACTAGACACGCGGGCTCCTCACTACAAGGCATGAGAGGTATTGGATTATAACTAAAAGCGCGGGCTCCTCACTACAAGGCATGAGAGGTATTAGATAATAAATAGACGCGCGGGCTCCTCACTACAAGGCATGAGAGGTATTAGATAATAAATAGACGCGCGGGCTCCTCACTACAAGGCATGAGAGGTATTGGATAATAACTAGACACGCGGGCTCCTCACTGCAAGGCATGAGAGGTATTGGATAATAACTAGACACGCGGGCTCCTCACTACAAGGCATGAGACGTATTGGATAATAACTAGACGAGTGAGCTCCTCACTACAAGGCATGTGACGTATTGGATAATAACTAGACGAGCGAGCTCCTCACTCTAAAGGCATGAGAGGGATTGGATAATAGCTAGACGAGCGAGCTCCTCACTACAAGGCATGAGAGGTATTGGATAATAACTAAACGCGCGGGCTTCTCACTACAAGGCATGAGAGGTATTGGACAATAGCTAGACGAGCGAGCTCCTCACTACAAGGCATGAGAGGTATTGGATAATAACTAGACACGCGGGCTCCTCACTACAAGGCATGAGAGGTATTGGATAATAGCTAGACGAGCAGGCTCCTCACTACAAGGCATGAGAGGTATTGGATAATAACTTGTAGGGATGTAAGACAACACAACCCTACAACCCATCAGAGACAGTGTAGGGTTTGAAACAATATCAAGACTTTCAGCTAATTAGTATATATTTTTGTCCATGGTAACGGAGGTAATCTATTTGTCAGACAATTAGGATGCGAGGAAAAAAGAAAAAGAAAAGGATTTCACATTTACAATAGAATTGCTCATACCCAGCAGTGCCCCCTCATTTCATTTAGAGAGGAGATCTATTCGTTAATTACAGCCGTACTACATGACCAAATCATGTGTATATCACCTCTTTATCTGTATGATGAAGATCTCAAGCCAAAACCTCAGGCACTAATTTAGAGGAATTTCTGTTTTCTGCTAGAAACTCTTCTCTCTGGTAGGCTTTCCACTAGATTAGGAACACACGGTTGGGCACATTTATGGTAATACGGTACACCTGGTAATCAGAGTTTCTTTTAATTTCAAAATTATTAATGGTTTGTGGTAGAGCTGTGAAGTTGGACTCTGCTTCAAGGAAATTGAGGAGTTGGAGGTTTGGCTTACCGACTGCACACCGTGGCTGTGGAGTCGGTGTCCATTTTGGTGGAGTCAGAGTTGGACTCGGATTCAGGGAAATTGAGGAGTCAGAGGTTTGGCCTACTGGGTTCACAGCCCTGGTTTGCTCTCAAGGCACCTGGTAGGTGAGTCAAAATATTCAATATCACTGAGAAGATCTTGTTTGGTGGACTTTGGTGTGTCTACAACAAATTTTTTGATGAACAGAAGTCCTTACTTTTTCCCATACAGTTTGAAGAAAGGAACCCTCTACAATATCACTGCATGCTATAGAAGGAATACAACCTTTCACTATATTGGAAGCATCCTAACCATAATCAAGTGACACAACCATGATATATCAACTATTAACACTCCATCGCCACTTCTGAGAGTGCACTGCAGTGGCAAGAAAATTATCCATAATAGTGTGCTACCTCACCTCAAAGTATACAATGCCAAAATCCCAGTCAAGACATCAAGTTGCACATGTTAATCTAATGGTACATTTACACGCGGCCACAGGAAAGTAGGAACAGGCAGGCATCGGACAAAATTGTGCCTGTTGCCTTGAAAAGACCACGATGTGGCTGCGTGTAATTCAGGACTTTCCTTCCTGAGTCTTCCCTGAGGGAAGGAAAGTCCTGAATTACACACAGCCACATCACGGTCTTTTCAAGGCAACAGGCACAATTGTGTCCGATGCCTGCCTGTTCCTACCTTCCTGTGGCCACGTGTAAATGGACCATAAGAGTAGAACCAAGATTCACAAATAAAATCAATCAGTTATCTTGTGAAAATGTCGTAGGCTGGTTTCCCAACAGCATTATTTTGAATACGAGGGCATGCAAGAAAAGCCTGCATCCTCCGGAGTCCCCACAATGATGCAACTGTGTGGACCCGCACCGATATTATCAATGAACCGAAGTCAGAGTCCGCCGGATCCAGGTTACAAAGAGCCCTATTTTAATTCTACCTGCATTGTCCCGGATACAGGTGGTCACGGTTTTAAACACACAGACCAAAAATGCACCAAGTTGTGTTTCTGATCTGAGGAAAAAAACTGTGACCAGGTAGAAAAAGTATAAAACTGGATGCACCCGCAAGTTCTTCTGGTTTCAGACAGATTCACACAGATTGCAAAAAAACACCAGTATGAAACCAGACTTACCAGGCTGGAACAATTGTTGCCAAGACATTTTAACTGCACAGTAAAACCAGAGCCAA
>JARQOC010000002.1:428234632-428250384 GCA_033576535.1 Allobates femoralis | reverse complement strand
ACCTAAGGGGAATTCTTAAAAATGACACAACCAACACTCACAGGCACAATAGCTGCAATCTGAAACCTAATAACTCTAAGGCTCCATTCACACTGTGAGTTTTTGGTTTGTTTTTGCTCATCAGTTTTTGTAGCCAAAAACAGGAGTGGGTGATTAAATACAGAAGTGATGACGTGTTTCTATTATACTTTATCTCTGATTGTTCCACTCCATGGTCTTGGCTACAAATACTGATAGGCAAAAACAGACCAAAAACGCACATTGTGAATGCAGCCTAAGGAAAATATAATGATTGCATAGAGGAGTCTATATCACACTCCTGTGACGTCACTTGAAAAAAACTAAATTTAAAAAATGTCTTCACAAACAGTGAGTGTAAATATAACGACATTATGTTGGGCCTATGTATTGACTTTATACTGAGCTGGCATCATTGTTCAACTCAGCCTACTTGTCCCAGTTTTGATGAGTTCCATACCATTGACAGAGAACACCCTTTTAAGGGAATATTTAATGTAATGGTTTCCAATGGGTCGTCTATGGCATATTAGATGAACAGAAAAGCAGCTGAATGGACGCTAATCTCTTACAGAAACTGACTGTAAAATGGTTTTCTGCATTTAGAAATGGCACAAAATGAATGTAGTACAACATTTCCCTAAAGAATTTTGGTGAAGCTTTTAATGTCCAGTGAATGTAGATGGTATATACAGAATCGATGGATATTAACCAGTCATGGCCAAGATCTATTAAGACTAATACTCACTTTGACAGGGATACCCCTCCGGCTTTGCCAATCATCTCTTCATGGTGTAGCACAGCATCGTTCCACGGTATTGTGAGGAATTTCAGTAATGTCTTCATCCACCGCTCTGGATGTAAAACCAACTGTTCATAATGCACCATCATGCACCGGTCGTAGCCCACCTCAATGCACTGATTATACATGGTCTCTATCGCACGGTTCCACTTGGTTAAGCAATCCCTATAGCTATTCAAATCAAAGCCAGCAATAGTCACTTTCCTAGATATCATCGAGTGCACAGAAGCTCGTCCATCTCTTACCATCAAGACAAATTTGGCATTGGGAAATATTTTGGCTAAATAAGACAGTGACTTTAAAGCAAAAGGGTCTTTGTTACACAAGTACGGAGCAGGTTCCCCGTGTTTAACTATTATTTCCAGTAAAAAAGCTTGCATGGCTGCATCTAATACTTCATCCGTCACACCAGCCTCATCCAAGCGGATTTTCTCTTTGCTAGATCGTGCCCACATCTGTTTGACAGCCAGGATTCGTGGAATAACTCTGGTCTCTTCTCCACACCGAATCTCAGGATGGGCATCCAGCATGGCGCGCATTAGTGTAGTTCCACTGCGAGGTACTCCTCCTATAAATATTAATGGCATGTCCTTGTTATAAGCGAAGCTAGAATTCGCTCTTTGCTCAGTTCTTAGTGTTGCTTTGGGGTTCTCCATTTTGACAGGCTGACTGCGCTCCTCTATCCGGTGGTGGCACTCCATTGCGTGTTGACCTAGGTAGAACACAGTCACTGAGCTTATTACAAGGCAGGCCAGCAGCAAGTTTTGCTTTAGTTTTCCAATCATTTTGACAACCATGCCTCTTCCAATGAGACAGATGGAATCGGTGCGGTTTTATTTACAGCGTCATGCCAAATACATTTTGCTCCAAAAAGGTGAACGCCATCTGCTTTATCTGCAAAACAAAAAATAAACTCCTATTAATTACTATAGACGAAACAGAGAACGGCTGGCTATATGACAATCCATGGGATGTAGCCTAATGTCAATGCAAGAAAGAATACCATCTGGGAATAAAGTCCACAAAGCAAACTAAATAGTATCTGGATGAAAGGCAAAGGGTCCAAAATTGTGCTGCCAGAGTGATGAGAAAGATGGCAATTCATAGAAATAAATGAATTATTTGTCACCACGTTTCGAACTATTCAGCTCCTTTTTCAGGACCAGGCATGATTTGTCTTGAAGAATTATTTATTATACCGTATATACTCGTGTATAAGCCGACCCGTGTATAAGCCGACCTCCTACTTTTGCCCCCAAAACCTGGGAAAACCTATTGACTCGTGTATAAGCCGAGGGTGGACCCCAGCACAGGTATACAGGCCCCAGCAGTGTTACAGCAGCAGTCTCCCCAGTGGTATATACAGGCCCCAGCAGTGTTACAGCAGCAGCCTCCCCAGTGGTATATACAGGCCCCAGCAGTGTTACAGCACCAGCCTCCCCAGTGGTATATACAGGCCCCAGCAGTGTTACAGCAGCAGCCTCCCCAGTGGTATATACAGGCCCCAGCAGTGTTACAGCAGCAGCCTCCCCAGTGGTATAAACAGGCCCCAGCAGTGTTACAGCAGCAGCCTCCCCAGTGGTATATACAGGCCCCAGCAGTGTTACAGCAGCAGCATCCCCAGTGGTATATACAGCAGCAGCCTCAGTGGTATACAGACCCCCCCCATCGGTATACAGGGCCCCCCCTTGCTGCCGCAAACCTGTAAAGTAATAGATTACACTTATCGCTGTCGCCGCCGCTCTGCACCGCGCTCCTCCGGGTCTTCATGCTTCTTCCGGTTTCCTCCTCCGGTGGGCGCAGGCAATGACGTCATTGTCTGTGCGCCGGAGGAAGCCGGAAGAGGCATGAAGACCCGGAGGAGCGCGGTGCAGAGCAGCGGCGGCGGCCACAGGGATAAGTATAATGATCTATTAGTTTACAGGTTTGCGGCAGCAAGGAGGGGGGCCCCTGTATACTGATGGGGGACGCGGGCGGCCTGTGTACACCTTATGACTCGCGTATAAGCCGAGGGGGGGACTTTTCAGCCCAATTTTTGGGCTGAAAAACTCGGCTTATACGCGAGTATATACGGTAATTATTATTATTATTATTTATTTATATAGCGCCATTAGGTTCCATGGCGCTTTACATGAGGATAAGGGAGACAAGAACAAGTACACTAAATCTAGGCGATCGGGACGTACAGGTACAAGAGGGGCAGGGACCCTGTCCACGAGGGCTCACAGTCTATGAGGGGCGGGTGGGGATACAGTAGGATGGGGGAAGAATAGCCGAATGCTTCGAAACGCGGGTGACAAATAAATCATTTATTTCTACCAACAAGGATCACTCTAATCACTCCGGCAGCACAATTTGGACCCTTTATCCTTTCATCCAGATACTATTCCTGCAGCTGGTTTACGCGATTATAGTGGTTGTGTGTCACACACCATTCAAGGTGAGGCTATCCAAGCTTTTTCCCCCTGTGGTCTTATTGGGTAAGATGTAATCTGCGCTTCTTGTCCTTCGAGTCATATATCAAAGCAAACTAAAGTAACTAATAAAATGACATCCAATCCTTCAGATGTATTCTTTATCAGTAAAGGAATAAGAAGAAGAGGATATATAGTTGTTGAGTTAATAATACTTGATCTTAGCAGCCTAGCATATAGTACATGTTGGGAAACTGAAATATAGAACTAAGGCTATGTTCACACATTGCATTTTTGCAGCATTTTTTCACGAGTTTTATGCAAATTAAAAGCTGATTATGACAGCACCAGCATATTATAGAATCTCGAGCACGATTGCTTGTGTTCCTGAAAGAAGCAGCATGTCAATTCTTTCAGCGTTTCTGCAGCGTTTTTTCACCCTCAGAAAGCAATGAGAAACTGCAAAAACGTAAGGGGAAAAAACACAGTAAAAACACAGCATTATTCTCCCAATAGATCAAGCTTTGCTGCAGAAAAAATTGCAGCAAAAACACCCTGCGGGAACATAGCCTAATATTCATTATTAGGACTCGCTCACATCGGCTTATTTCACCTGGCTGAAGGATGTTTAGCCTTGAATTTAGGCTATCCCATTGAGGTGAACTCTCCTCAGGCAAAAACTTAATAAATTACCCTGGAGAAGTTTTGTGACAGGTATGAATGTAATTGATAGACCTTCCTTACATATCTTTTAAACAATCATTATAAAACTAGCTGTGAGCCCGATGCAAATGCATCGGGTGTCTAGATTATTTTTAAATTTATTTTAAGATTTTCAAATAATAATCCAATTATTCCAATGACATCTTTACACCAACTACATATATTTGTATGGTTGATATCATTAAGGAAAATTGAACTATTATGTTGTAAGGGTCTTAGAACACAAAGTAGCAACTCGCCCTATACTTTCTATGGGGATTACCGCAACCGCGCCGCAAGGTGCGGCGGCTGAGGTAGCGACTCGCAATGGCCTCGCGGCCATTGCTCGCGCTACACAGCGACTCGCAATGAATCCCCATTGAAAGTATAGTGGGACTTGCGGCAGGTGCGGCAGCTGAGGTAGCGACTCGCAATGGATCCCCATACAAAGTATAGGGGGACTTGCGGCAGGTGCGGCGGCTGAGGTAGCGACTCGCAATGGCCTCGCGGCCATTGCTCGCGCTACACAGCGACTCGCAATGGATCCCCATACAAAGTATAGGGGGACTTGCGGCAGGTGCGGCGGCTGAGGTAGCGACTCGCAATGGCCTCGCGGCCATTGCTCGCGCTACACAGCGACTCGCAATGAATCCCCATTGAAAGTATAGTGGGACTTGCGGCAGGTGCGGCAGCTGAGGTAGCGACTCGCAATGGATCCCCATACAAAGTATAGGGGGACTTGCGGCAGGTGCGGCGGCTGAGGTAGCGACTCGCAATGGCCTCGCGGCCATTGCTCGCGCTACACAGCGACTCGCAATGGATCCCCATACAAAGTATAGGGGGACTTGCGGCAGGTGCGGCGGCTGAGGTAGCGACTCGCAATGGCCTCGCGGCCATTGCTCGCGCTACACAGCGCTCGCAATGAATCCCCATTGAAAGTATAGTGGGACTTGCGGCAGCTGAGGTAGCGACTCGCAATGGCCTCGCGGCCATTGCTCGCGCTACCTCAGCGGTAAATCGCTAAGTTTGTGGCCGAGCCTCTGGTTCTATTTTCGGCCAGCGACTCGCAATGGCCGCTTCGCGGCCATTGCTCGCGCGTGGTGACGTCACATAGTGACATAGCCACGGCGATTTCGGGGTCCGACACGATTTTGCCTACGGCAATTATATAGTAGATTATAAAAGCATAAAATTACATCACAGATTGTTAACCATAGAACCATTCCTATAGGAGTGAATAATGCCTATGTTTTTTCATGTTTTGGTTCCTTGGAGTTATATGAACCATTTCCTTTCTGATGATCCTTTGCTTGTAGGCAAATATGTATGCCAGCTCCTTTTTCTTCTGATGAGCCTTGCATACTTGTCAAGGTGAAATGCGTCAAGATCAGAGATATGAATTTTTTGAAAATCACCACTGGAGGATGCAAAATAATTTCGCATGGACACTTCTGGGGCTACAAGAATAGTGACTCCACTTTGAGTTAGGTTTCCAGCCCACAAGTCTACTATTGCCTTTGTTCTTGCCTTTATGCTGTATAACTAAACTGTATATCCAATTGACGTATACCACCCTTAGGGTCAGGTATAGGGAAAGCCACCGCTGAGTGGGGGCACCACTAACCCTTATGGCCACTTTACACGCGGCTACATTTCTAGCTTATCCACAGGTAACTTACTGGCTGCAGTGAAATCATGGAGACATTATTCCATTTGTACACAGCAACAAGATAGAACCATGTCTCCATGATTTCACTGCAGCCAGTAAGTTACCTGTGGATAAGCTAGAAATGTAGCCGCGTGTAAAGTGGCCATTAGGGTGCTTTACCTCCACTGCTAGGCAGTAACAGCTCTTTAGGGGCAGACATCTTGGAAAGGCATTGACGCTGTATATTGTCCATGGCGTAAGCTTCCCCAGTATTATGTGTATACATCACTTGTGTATGTGTTTTGTATATTTTGCTCGGGTCAAACAACCATTTTAAAGAATTTATGAATAAAACATTCTTTTAAATTATAATTTTTAAGTTGTTAGTCCAAACCTGTAGTCCTTAGAAAGATAATCCTAAATCCTAGAACAATCTATAATCTGTAATATGGTAATTAAGAACTTAAGAAGAAAACAGCGGCACTCCGGGATCCTTTATTCCAAGAACAGCTTTATTCCAAAAGTTTACATCGGTGGGTGCAGGGAAGGGAGGACGGAGGGACGATGGTGACCGTTTTGCGTGCTCTGCACGCTTCAGCGGGTCCTGTGGACTTTTGGAATAAAGCTGTTCTTGGAATAAAGGATCCCGGAGTGCCGCTGTTTTCTTCTTAAGTTCTTAATTGATCCCTGCATCCACAGCTGAGCAACCCAGATCCATGAACACCTCTGCACACAGGACTTCAATGCAACAAGGTCAGTGCCCGGTTTCTTTTCTCAACTAAGTGTAATACAAGTTGAAAACTAAATGGCTGGTTTTCTATCTGAACCACTGAACAGCAATCTATAGCAGATTGAGGCGGATGACATCTTCTCCGATCAGTCCAGTACGAATAACGATAAGTTTACGGATATTAAAAAAGAATTCAATAACTTGTATATTTGTTATAAAAATATCAAGTCTTGGTGGGAAGTACAGTCCCTTACTAGGTATATTCAACAGGGAATCATTCCCAAGGGGCTACGTATCCCAATTATCCCTACGTAGAGCTCAAAAAGCCCAAAAAACAAAAAATAAATAATTTTAAAAAACGACATGGGGTCCCCTCGATTTTTGATCGCCAGCTAGGGTGAAGCAGACAGCTGCAGCCTGTAGACCACAGCTGGTGGCTTTACCTTGACTGATAATCCAAAATAGAGGTCACCCCATGCTATTTTTGAAATAAATAAGATAAAGATAGTGGTATGGAAAATTGGGGGAAAAAATGATTCACAAAAAATACATTTAACATTTAAAATAGGTCATATTCTGACGAGACGTTCCCGTTAACCAAAATCCCTTAAGCTTCTGCAAATACATAGGTGAACAACATAGAACACAATTTTTTCTGTGGTTGTTATCAGTCTAAGCCAAAAAGTGACAAAAGACTAAAAATTAGAGCATAAATAATAAAAGAGTAATAATCATAATTTCTTAACTATATTTTCAACAACATATTCGGCTCCACATCGTTTTTTAAAATCAGTTTCTTATACACTAACGTTCGTAGATGAGGACAGATGACACACTGGACCTGACAGGCAGCGTGAACATGAGTCAGATCCTCGATGCGTTGCCTCACTAGCTGAAGAGTTTACGTCTAATACCACAAAGCTCCGGCAGGATCCATTGCTCCAGAGCACAATTATATTATCATGTAGTGACGCACATTGGCAGTATTTATAGATTCCTCCATTATGTGGAGAAGGTCAGCATGAAACAAATAGGACCAATCAGGCTTGTAAAGAGCTTCTTTTTCACTATTAAGGAAGGCACAATTGATTTTTAGATAGAGGCTGAAATTAGAGGGAATCGCTGTGTTTACCATACTAACAATAGTGGATGGATTACTTTTAAGCACAAGTCAGCCTTTTTCCAGAGATACAAGACCACCCGTATTTCCTTGCCTGTTCTACCATACAGATTATGGCCAGCTAAAGGGAGTACTTGATAAGCGCAGCAGACGATCATCATAACAGCACTCTACAGAGGTTACATCAACCCGATAGGCGATTACTTGAGGTTCCTAACTGTTTGTGCTCTGGGCAGTGGACATATTAGGCTGGAAACACACTGTCTGAGTGACATGTGAGTTACTCGCACGAGTCTCAGATCATTAACCTGGGATGGTCTTTCCCTCTCTGGACGGGAGCAATAGAGCTATATAGAAAAAAATACCACTGACAGTAGCCCATCCAAAGAGGCAGAGGTCGTTCCGGGTGAATGATCCGAGACTCGTTTGAGTAACTCGCATGTCACTTGGACAGTGTGTTTCCAGCCTTAGAAGACATTTGCTTGTTGAACACCCACAAATCCTTTATACAGATATAGTTACATAGATATGTAGATTGAAAAAAAGACTTGGATCCATCAAGCTCAAATACAAGCTCTGTACTCTTCCATCTGTCACAGGGAATGCACATGTTGCAGATCTAAGGGTAAGTGCAGACGATCCAGAGACACTGTGTCCTAGACATATTGTCTCCTCTTCACCGGGATGCCAGTGATCTCTGTGGAAGAATGCAAGCTTCCTGTGCCCATGGTCAGTGATACGGGCAGGGCAGCTTTTCCCTGCATTCACCCGCCGAGATTGTATCCGACTCTGCAAGCAATAAAGTGGCATGGTGTGGAAAAACGGTGGTGCAGACAGCTGCCCCGCATGTCAGTTTACGCACTGGAGTAAAAAAGCACAGTGGGAACGGGAGTTCTGTAAATACCAACCACTATGCTTGTACTACACAACATAGCGTTGTAGACGCAGCACAAACACGTTGCATCGATAACTCTGCAAACACTGCTCGTGTGCATACAGCCTTGGAGTATTCAATGAGACTTCCGATACATGTAACATGGCATTTCTCACCATGGTTCCGTAAACTGTCACAAGTCTGTATATAGACTACCGCAATAATTGGATCTGACACATTCATCTCAATAATGAAAACACTACACAACACTGCTCTTATATTAGCATTCTTCTAATGCAGCCAAAACAGCTTTAACTGACTCATCAACCTTTCCTCTCATTCTCCATAAGATGTACAATCCACTGCCAACTTTTTCTCTCTATTCCCTAAATAATCTCCGCGAATGATCTCTATTTTGTGAAGAATCATATCATACTTTCTCCTACATAGGACATCTACAGTACTATTGCTCCTCTTTGTCTAGTGTGCCCTTCCTTACACCATCTGCTACTCCTAGAATGCACCAGAGGTGATGACATCCTCAACACGTCCAGTTAGGCTGGTTTCACATTGCATTTTTTGGGGGATCCGTGGCTGTCCATTTTACAATGGACAGCCACGGATCCGATTTGGCTCCCATGTATCCCTATGAGCATGGATTGATGCTCTATTGCCGTCCGATTTGTCACTGATCAGAATCAGATCCTACCCGGTCCGCCGCAATTAACATGGGGGCCAATGGAGCACAAGTCCGGGAAAACATTGGATCGTTTCCCGGACACGATTTTAGTGTTCTGAGCATGGTCAATACACTAAAACTGCTCTGTTCCTGTTTAATTTCACTTCCGCAATGCATATACATACATTGCAGAAGTAAAAATAACTAAAGCAAGTGTTAAAATAAAAAAAAATCCTCATCTCTCCGGCTTGTCCCGCGTTGCGCGCCATCTAGTTTCGAGGGCTTAAGGACATGGTGGGGCCAGGCTACCCGATCAGCTGATCGGTCACATGACCGCAGTGACCGGTCATGTGACTGGTCAGCTGATCAAGTAGCCCCGTCCTGCAAGGTCCTTAAGCCCTCGGAACTTGATGGCTCGCATCGCGGGACACGCTGGAGAGGTAAGGATATTTTTTTTATTTTTAACACTTGCTTTAATTAATTTCACTTCCGCAATATATGTATAAACATTGTGAAAGTGAAAGTGCCCCGCTTGCCTCCTCCCAGCTCTTTCTGTGTCTGGATCCGTGAAAATCACGGACCCAGACACAGAAATGGCATACAGAGGCCACATCCGATCCGGTCCTTTCCTGTCCGTGGGGTGCTGCAAAAAATAGGATCCCCACGGACAGGAAAAAAACGCAATGTGAAACTAGCCTAAAGCAAACATACATTGCAAAGTAATGTTTTTGCTATAGTCTATCATCTGTAAATGTCCACAATAAGGTAATGGTTCTCCTTACATTTGCACACATTTGTTCTTGAAGTTCAAATGCTACACTCTAGGTGTCATTTTCAGTTTCAAGTGTTTCTTAATTAATTCCACTTATTAACTTGAATAAGACCACATAATGGGTATAGGCACCAAGGAGGCCTTAAGGCCAGTTTACATGTAGCGACATCGTTAACGATGTCGCTGCAACTTGTGATGTTGCAGCGACCTTGTAGCGATGTTGATATGTGTAACATACTGCAATGATCAGCTCGCTGATCATTGGTACAATGGCCAGGGCCATTTTTTGATCGTTGACCTACAGCGCCGCACAGACACGCTGGGAGCTGGTAACCAGGGTAAACAGCAGGTAACTAAGCAGAGCGTTGCGCTTAGTTACCTGTTGTTTACCCTGGTTACCATCTCCCAGCATGTGCTGTGCAGAGCTGGGAGCTGGTAACCACGGTAAACAGCGGGTAACTAAGCAGAGCGCTCTGCTTAGTTACCCGCTGTTTACCCTGGATGCCAACGTTCTTGCTGGTCGTTGATCGCTGGAGAGTCTGCCTGTGTGACAGCTCACCAGCGATCAGATAACGATGTCCCAGCGACCCCCATTGTTGGTGGGGTCACTGGGACATCGTTATGTGTAAACCGGCCCTTACAGATGCGTTAAGGGGACTACTGGAAGAGGTGCCTCATAACCGAAGTGAAAGGCAGATGTGCTTAAGAACGCATTCTCAAAAAAGATGGCCAATTATGAAAAAATTATGTAGAGGTTGTTGTGTATGCCTTGTGTTCTTCGATTATCCATTTCTGAGTAGTTTGCCCATTTAGATTTCTTCTTCACTCCAATGTAACACACCTTTGTATTGCAGAATCTCATTGTATCTAACGTACCACATTTTTCGGACTATACCGTAGGTGTGTCTTATGGTCTGGTGCGTATTAGAGAATGAAAATAGAAAAAAAGATTGAAGAAAAATATGTGGTCATGATGCTCTATTATCTGCCACTCATGTTGTTATGGGGTAATGTCCCCCAATTATGTACTAATATCCCCCATTCTGGGTCCCTTCCAGATATACAGTATACATATGCTCCCCATCCTGGTATATATGGTCCCCATCCTGGCATATACATCCTTGTGTATATGTTCCATCTCTTCAGAACAGCCTACAGCCTGCAATGACCATGGTGCCACCTCACCATTATTGGACCCACTGCTCCTCAACCACCACCCGAGCAGACCCAACCTACTGTCTCCCTCCCCACTGCCCTGTAGAATGTAAGCCCACAAGGGCACGGTCCTCTCTCCCCTCTGTATCAGTCTGTCACTGTTTGTTCATTGTATTTTTTACTTGTTTTGTATGTATCCTTTTCTCATGTACAGCACCATGGAATCAATAGTGCTCTATAAATAAATAATAATGTCCCAATTCTAGTATACAGTATATGATCTGCATACTGGGCCCATCCTAGTATATATAATCCCTATCCTGATATATATGTCCCAATCCTGGGCACATCCTGGTATATATGTCCCTCATCCAGGTATAATGTTGTCCATCCTGGGCCCATTCTGGTATATATTTCAGTAAGAAAAATTTCAACGAGCGAGACAGACAAATATGTGTATAAAAGCTTGATATTTATTATCCATAGTAGCAAATTGACAAAACATTCAACACCCCTACAAACACCCCTAGACCTGGTGCTGCACCACCACTGGACCCAGCGCCCCATCACCACCTGAGCAGACCCATCCTACTGTTTCCCTCCCCATTGCCTTGTAGAATGTAAACCCCAAGGGCAGGGTCCTCTTTCCCCTATGTACCAGTCTGCGCTCAAAAGCAGAAATACAGGGCAATTACGTCGTGTCTGAGTATAGCCTACCACTTCTGTGGTGAACTATAACTCCCAGAGGCCACTGGATCTGCAGGACATGTTGGGAGTTAGAGTTCTCCCATGAGATCTTAAAGAAGCACTCCAGTGTTTTTTTCCAATGCTGGGGGTTTAATTACACACCCATTCTTATACTCAACTTCCAGGGTCTTCATATGATACTTTAGTGACACCACTCCCATCCCGCAGCACCATCTGCTGCCCATAGCTTCCAACCAAATAACATATTATTATATATAATAACCTAACATAGAATAGTATGTCATTTATGTTATTAAATATTTCACCACATTTTATGCTTCAAATTTTTTTCCCCTGTTTTCCACCCCTAAAACTTTTATGGTCCGTAGTCTTATAGTCCGAAAATACGGTAGTTGTAGTAACGTGAAAAAAATTGTAAAAATTCATAGGGTATGAATAAATATTCAAGGCACTGTAGCAGTGTCTCAGTGTATCCTGTGTGTGACGGCAGTTGAGTGTGGACCAACTGGACCACTGGCAGGGCTTACCCTACAAGGAAATTACTAAATGGCAACCTTGAGTTCACAGGAGAGGCTGGCCTGTAAATCATACCCAGGTACCATTCTCAAGGCAGTCCCCTGGTCTGCAGCAGCTGACCGACAGAACCACGTAGGTGTGCTAGATACAGAGTGCACAGACAATAATCCTTTGTGATGTGTACAGCAGAGTCTCATTGTATCCTGTGTGATGTACACAGCAATCTCAGTGTATCAGTGTGATGCGTACAGCAGAGTCTCAGTGTATCCTTTGTGATGTGTACAGCAGAGTCTCATTGTATGCTGTGTGATGTGTACAGCAATCTCAGTGTATCCTGTGTGATGTATACAGCAGAGTCTCCGTGTATCCTTTGTGATATATATAACAGCCTCTCAGTGTTTCCTGTGTAATGCAGTTGGTCAGTTTTATCTGTGTGAAGCTACATTTGGAGATTCACACATAAATACAGAGAGGCAGTCTAAACCAACTGTACTAACGTTATCATTGCTCACTTTGATAAAACAGGAATATCTTCAGAATGGAGGGACATGCAGAAACAAAGATCATGGAGCTGGGTGCGTGAGAGCTACGAGAACAGATTGCAGTTGACGGGAACTCAAAGGATACCCCCTATCAGCATAGAGTCCTACTGACTCACATTACCACAACTGAACATAGTAAGAAAGTACATTGATGTAATGTACCTAAAACAAAACATAAAAAACTGCTGGAATAGTGGAATAAATCTGCAAAAAAAATAATGGAAGTGACAAAAAGCTCTATGTGACTGTTTATATCGGAAGGATACAAAATTAGAAATAATAGTACTTAGTAGCCAGTAATTATAAAAGGTGTAGATAGTGGAGAACTATAGACTGTACAGAAAAAATAGCACCAAGGATGATAAAAGAACTCAGAGCTGTAATTAGAATGATGGTGGCATGAAAATTACAGGGTTTGAGTCTAGACGTGGGCATTAGTGTTTAAATAGCCAAAGGCAGCTGGATAAATGAGTCCAGGAAATGAACAGGGTTTCATCTAAAAGATGAGACAACTTTAGGATTCGAGGGGGCAGGTGCCGATTTTAGAGAAAGAAAGTGTCAGTACACAAATGTTTGCTATAATACCGCATACAAACGGAGACCACTGCAGTCTATACTGTTATACGGTTGTATTGTTAATGACCGGTACGTATCACAGAGCTGGTTGTTCTCTGTAATGTAAACCTAGAATGTCCTCTCAAGGATTTGTAGTTCCATACATTTCAAGGGCTCAGGTTTTTAGCAGATAAATGAGAAAAGATGAGTGTGTATAGCCATTCCAGATACCTCCTCCCAGGTGAGTGTCTCATGTGGTATAATGAGACTGACTGTATGATCATGTGGTCTCTGATGCAAGGCAGGTCCTGGAAGTGTATGCTTGCTACATGCACATGGTCTATGAAGCCAGGTCCTGCAATAATGCCGAAATGGACCCTGTATGTTTGGAGCATGCTAGAGCTCTGGACAGGGAATAAGAATTGAAATCGGTGAGTAAAGTCTGACCGAAGCCAGTGGAATCTGTATGGACAATTCCAGCAGTGAAATGGACTGTGTATGATGATTGATGTTGTTTAATAGTCAAAGCAAGGCCCATTCCTTTATGTGGAGCCTGGTTTATGAAGGGTAATAAACCAAATGGCTGGATTTAAATAGAAGCCTTTGGTGTGTGCATCAATTCCGCTGCCAAGTGAGTACTCCCCAGCACTCTCAGTGAGCACATTGTTATATTGTGTATCATCAGCTACACAAAAATGAGCAGAAAATAAATCTATCTGGGCCCAAAAATGAACAAAACAGGAAATAAGGTCACTGTGGGGCCCCAAGTTCTCATTTTTTGGGAAAATAAGGCCCATTTTAATGTCTAAATATGTTCTCTTGCATCCCACTTCCAATATAAGGTTAAAATTTCATTTACATGACTGTATGAATGGAGCACGTGAGATATGCTTCAGGATGCATTCACACTTCACATTTGCTATACAAGTTCCCATATATTTACATTTCCATATTTTCCTAAATGAGAACAGATGTCAGCAAAAAGAAAATAAGGGAAATGTTTTCTCTGCGGAGATCCATTGCCATTTTGGCAGATATCTCCATCTACAGACAAAATATTTATATTCAGGGTAATGACATTTTTCCAGTGCGGATCTTGTCGCAGATCCACAGTAAACCATGTGACAGATCCAGAGTAATGTACATGTGTGCAAGTAGATTTGTTGCAAATATGCAATGGATTTAACCCTATACATTTAGGAGGGAAAAAAGGCAGCCCAAGGCTGGCTTCATACCACGGTTTGTTCCTGTCCGTGGGGATTCTGTTTTTTGCAGTACCACACAGACAGGAACAGACAGGACCGGATTTTTAACTCCGGATGCCATTTCTGTGTCCGGATCTGGGATTTTGAGGGATCCGGACTGACAGAGCTGGGAGTAGCCGAGTCTGCAGAGCACAGGCAAGTGGTGTCGGGGCTGTACTTTCACATTGTATCTACATACATTGCAAAAGCGAAAGAAAGCAATGGTTAAAAATAAAAATAAAAATGCTCACCTCTCCGTTGAGTGTCCCGCGATGCGAGGCGTTCACGTCCGATCGCTGAAGGACCTGAATCAGCTGACCGGCCGCAAACCGATTGGCTGATATATCACATGACAGCATCAGCTGAGAGGTTTAGGGTATGTGCGCACTGGCCGGGTTATGGCCGTTTTATCAGCTGAAACCGCCGGTCGGTTTTCATTAGTTTTATGTAAATTTATGTTAATCCAAACCGGCGTTTGGATTAACATTAAAACCAATGAAAACCGACGCCCGCTGTGCACACACCGGCGGTTTACACAGGCTCATCTGTTGCTAAACCGCAGGTTTCCCAGCGGTTTAGCAAAGAATGAGCATGTTCTATAAACCGCCGGTTCTTCAGCGGCTGCAAGCAGAATCATGTGCTGCTTCCAGCCGCTGTAGAACCGCCGGCGAGAATACGCTGTGCAACCGCCCGGCTCCCGGCCTTCACCCGCCCGGCTCCCGCCGTATATACCCGCCAGGAAGCCGGTGGACGGCTCCGGAGCTTCCTGGCGGGTCCGCCCAGCTGCCGCCGACAAACCCGCCGGTAAGTGTGCACTTAGCCTTAAATTGCCTGCCCACCAATAGGTTTTGGCGGGCGATTCAAACCTCTCTGATGCTGTCATGTGACATATCAGCTGATCAGTTGCCGCCGGTGAGCTGATTAAGGTCCTGCAGCCATCGGACGTGGACGCATCGCGGGACACTCAGCAGAGAGGTGAGCATTTTTTTTTTTTTTAACCATTGCGTTCTTTAATTTCGCTATGTAAGTGTATGTAGATACACTGCTAAAGTGAAATTACACATGTCACACAGGAACAGTGCAGTGAATGTGTACTGAGCATGTGAAGTACACTAAAACTGGATCTGGGAAACTATCCTGATTTTTCCCAGATCTGGTGCCTATAGACTCCCATGTTAAGTGCGCTTGATTGCCCCGGATTTGTTTCTGTCTTGTTTGGTCCAGTTTTTTCACCAGAGGCCAAAAACGGTGCAGGCTCCGGTTTTGGTGCTGG
>JARQOC010000002.1:428144755-428234532 GCA_033576535.1 Allobates femoralis | reverse complement strand
TTTTATAATCCAAAAAATACTATATACTTTATGTCTGACACACTCACTCCTGGTTTTGCCTTACAAATACTAAAGTATTTCACATGGCCTTAACCCCTTCACAACCAATGATGTAAATATAACGTCTTTGACATTGTTCCTACCTTGGTGTGGGGGCTCACATGCTGAGCATGCATCTTTCCCTGGACTTGATAGCTGATTCAATCAGCCATAAAGTGCCTCTAACATCCGCAGTTAAATGCCGCTGTCTGACAGTGGCATCTATCACGCGCTGACAGGAAGCATATCACTGATCCCTCTCATTAGTGCCCCGACAACATGATCGTTGGGCACAAATGAGTTGTCATGACAGCTGGGGGTCACCTGATAACCTCTGGGTCTGTCATAATGCTCTTCCTGCAAACTGGCATTCATAGGAGACCATAATTTCGGCTATATAAGGCTCTATATGGCATTGGTATTGCCACATTCTGACTGATCTATAGAATATCAGTAGATAAATTCTGATCGGTAAACAGCATAATGAGAAAAATAAACACCAGAAATAAGTTTTTTTGGTCACTGCAACATTGCAACAAAATGCAATAACGTGCATCAAAAGAGCGCATCATGCCATCAGTAAAAAAGCCAGCTCAGGGTGCACAAAACAAGCCGTCACAGAGCCCCAGATCCCGAATAACGAGAGTGTTACGGCTCTTGGAAAATGGCGACAAAGTTTTCATGTTTGGTATCTGTGTACTTATACATATTGCCAGATCAGTTTTATGATATATAGAACATGGTGAATAAATAAAAAACATTGTGGAATTTAATTGGATTTTGCATTTCCACTGCACTTATTTTTTCTAGTACACTATATGGCAAAATGAATAATGTCATTCAAAAGTGCAACTTATTTCACACTACTAAAAAGGCCCGATGCAATTGCATCGGGAGCACGGTGAAATGAATTGTGTGTATAGAGGCGGGTCAGTGGGTAGCAGAGTATAGAGGGGGCTGTGTGGGTAGCAGAGTATACAGGCGGGTGTGTGGGTAGCAGAGTATACAGGCGGCTCTGTGGGTAGCAGATTATACAGGCGGCTCTGTGGGTAGCAGAGTATACAGGCGGCTCTGTGGGTAGCAGAGTATACAGGCGTGTCTGTGGGTAGCAGAGTATACAGGCGTGTCTGTGGGTAGCAGAGTATACAGGTGGCTCTGTGGGTAGCAGACTATACAGGCGTGTCTGTGGGTAGCAGAGTATACAGGCGGGTCTGTGGGTAGCAGAGTATACAGGCGGCTCTGTGGGTAGCAGAGTATACAGGCGGCTCTGTGGGTAGCAGAGTACAGAGGCAGGTGTGTGGATAGCAGTGTGTGATGTGGCGGGAGGCTGGAGGGGTGAGGAGAGCAGAGGCTGGAGGGGTGAGGAGAGCATTGGTAGGGCGTCACTGCCACTCTGCGCTCTTTGTGGCCTCCCTGTGCTCCCTTTGATCACCCGATGTTGTCTTTGGCCCTGTGTTCTGCCTTTTGTCTCTGCCCCCCTTCCCTCTGTTTTGTCCCCCATGTCTTTGCCCTGTATTCCATCTCTCTTCTTCCCCGTGTCTGTGCCCTCCCTTTCCTTTCTGTGCTACCTTCTTTAGTCTCTCTGCCCCCTTCTGTTTCTCAGCTCCTGCTTTTGAGTCTGTGCCCCCCATTCCTTACTGTGCTCTGCCCTTTTGTCTCTCTATCCCCCTTTCCTTGGTGTGCAAATCTTCTGTCTCTGTGGCCCCCCTTCCCACTTTCTGTGTGACCCTTTCATATTTCTGGTCTCCCCTTACTTGTCTCTGCCCCCCTTCAGTGTCTCTGGCCTCCTTCAGTAATTCTGGTCACCCCATGTGTCTTGGCCCCCCCCCCTTCAGTCTCTCTGGCCCCCTTAAGTGTTTGTGGTCCCCCCTTGTTTATCTGTCCCCCTTCAGTCTTTCTTGTCTCCCCTGGTGTCTCTGGGCCTTTCAATCTTTGTGGTCCCCCCTTATGTCTCTCTGCCCCTTTTCATCTCAGCTCCCCCTGCCCTTCGTCTCTGTGCAACCCTTCAGTGTTTCTGGTCCCCATTCTGTGTCTCTGCTCCCCCTTCCCTCTGTGTGCCCCCCTTTCAGTCTCTGTGGTCCCCCTTCAGTGTTTCTGTTCCCCGTTTTTTTCTCTATCTGCTCCCCCTTCCCTCTCTCTGCCCCCCTTTTAGTCTCTGTGGTCCCCCTTCAGTGTTTGTGGTGGCCCCTTATGTCTCTTTGCCCCCCCTTTTGTGTGTATGTTACCCCCTTAATCTGTCTGGCCCACTTCAGTATTTATGGTCCCCCCTTATGTGTCTGTGCCCCCCATTTCGTGTGTATGTTACCCCCTTCATGTATCTGGCCCCCTTCAGGTTTTCTGGTCCCCCTTATGCCTCTCTGCTCCCCTTCAGTCATTCTTGTCACCTCTTATGTCTCTCTGGCCCCCTTCAGTGTTTCTGGTCCCCCCTTACTTCTCTATGCCCCCCTTCAGTCATTCTGGTCCCCCCTTATGCCTCTCTGCCCACCTTGAGTCATTGTGGTTACCCCTTATGTGTCTCTGCCCCCCTTTAGTCATTGTGTTCCCCCCTTATGCCTCTCTGCCCCCCTTTAGTCATTGAGGTCCCCCCTTATGTCTCTGTGGCTCCCCTTCAGTCTTTCTGGATCCCTTTATGTGTCTCTGGCTCACATCCTTCTCTGCTCGCCCTCTTTCATCTTTCTGCAGTCCCCTTCCCTCTGTCTGTCCTCTGTTCCGGTTTTCTGGTGTTCCCTTATGTGTCTGTGGTCCCCCTATTTCTGCAGCAGTCTTGTGTCTCTTCATTTTTTCAGCTCCCGTTATGTCTCAGTTTCCTCTCTAGTGTTTGAGTGACCCCCTTCGGCTTCTCTGTCTCCCCTTCCCTCCTTCCCAGCTGTGACAGCTCCTTGTCATAGCTGGGAAGCAGTGTAGAATGCAGGAGGCGGAGCTATGGTGATGTGCGGTCATGTGACTGATCACATGACTGTGACATCACCAAAGGTCCTATCCGAATAGGTAAGTATAAGTAATTTATCTGGGGTCTGGGGGCGCCGAAGGGGGGTGCGGGGGTGTCCTGCAGGGGTGTGGGGGGGCCGGAGGGAGGGGTGGTGGCTCTATTGCGAGGGGGCTGCGGGCAGCAAAAGGGGGGTGGTGGTGCGAGGGTGTACTGACGGGGTGTGTGCACACCGGAGGAGGGGGTGTACTGCAGGGGGTGTGTGGGCGGTGTGCGGGGTCAGCGGCAGGCGGTGTGGGCTTGTGTTGTGTGTGCCAGCACCATCCTGCGCCATGTTAGCATACCTATCACCTGGGTGTGCTAATATGGCGCAGCTTCCGGGGCAGCACATGGTGCAAAGGATTGTGGGATTGGGCTACAACGCCCGAAATCCCAAACTCCCGATTATATAAGTAGATAAAAAAGCCCTCAAATGGCTATATTATCATAAACATAAAAAAGGTATAGCTCTTGGAAGAAGGGGAGGAAAAAATGGAAACAAAAAAAACTGGAAATCGCTGTGGGTGAAGGGGTAAGCTGCCACCATGACCCAGAAGTGACTACCTCCCTTTGATCCATGTTGGGAGCTTTTCTCACTTTATTAACCAAGAAGGATAGAGGCATCTTAGGCATCATTCACACACAGCGTTTGTGCTCCATTTTTGGTGCAGTTTCTGCAATGAAAACATATCCTATTTTTTTGCAAACTAGCATCACAAACGCATCATCCGTTTGTGTTGCTTTTTTGCTCCATTTTCGGGGACACAGACAGACAGAAACACTCACAGAGACACAGACACACTTTATTACCCTCCCTGGTGATCCCCCGGCGATATGTCCCTCCAGGCTCCAGCAGGACCTGCCCACCTGACTCATGGAAGTACTGTACCCGCAGGTCCTGCTGATGCCCAGGAGGAAGACATCGCTGGAGTTCGCCGTGGGATCGCGGGGGAGGGTAAGTAATGGAGCGCTGGTGGTGTGGAAAGCACTCCAGAAAAACAGAGCAAGAATTGACGCTCATTATTTTCTGGATGCGCTTTCTGCAGTCAAAAACGCAGCGTCTGCACAGCAGGTTTAAAATCCCATTCACTTTGCTGCAGACGCACTAACTGATCTGTTTTTATAACCTTAGCTGGAGTCCATCCATTGGAGCCTATATATGTGAATACTTCCCATTTGCTTTGTTCGTATACATTTCCACTGAAAGCATTATTCTACCATCTCACCATCTATAATTTCATGCTAAATTAGGATTGAATACGACCCACTGGCAATCCCTGCACATCATGCATCTGTCACTTGGAAACAGATAATCAATACATTGATGAATCCAATGATAAAGTGCAGAGCCTGAGCAGACTGGAGAACACAGATTTCCTCACATGTACGCCATGTTCCCACAGTTATCCTGCACGGCGCTGGGAAACACATTAGCAGCTTGTAAATAAAACGTTAAGTATTTTACATCTGCTTCATACACTAGATTAGGCCACAAAACCGCTCATTGATCTGTTTGCCTGAAAAATCGAAGGCTACTGTCTACCTCCTTCTCCTCCTTCTCTATTCATCCAGCAACATATGTGCGAACATCTGATCGCTAAACAGCCCAACAAACTCATTAGTGGGTCTCAGGTGGGAAAAGTACACAGGAAAGCCATCTCTCTGGATATCCACACATGTTCACAGCCATAATCTGAGGAGCCAGCACAAAGCAGATTTTAGTCTTTTTTAACCCATAAAGGGCTCATGCACACGTCAGGTTTTCTCGTACAAGTGCCATCTGTGTTCATCACATATACAGGTGCATCTTAATGAATTAGTAGATCATCAAAAAGCTAATTTATTTCAGTAATTCAAGACATTTGGGTTTTCATTGGCTATAAACCATAATCATCAACATTTACAAAAATAAACAATTGAAATAGATCACTCGGTTTGCAATGACTATATACTGTAATATATGTGTTTCATTTTATGCACTCAATTACTGAAATAAAGTAACTTTTTGATGATATTCTAATTCATTGAGATGAACCTGTAGATTTATACCTGTGTCTATGGGTAACTTTACACGCCGCTACTGGCGGGTGGCTACAACCGGATACATGTGAGAAATGTATCTTGCACCGGCAATTCACCCCGTGGTAGCGTGTGAAGACGGTTGTAGCCACCCGCCAGTAGTGGCACCTGTTTCCGAGCACTGCCCTGAAACAGGTGGCTACCCAGGCGATTGTAGCGACCGGTATCGGCGTGTAAAGAAGCAACAGAAGGGATGTCTGGACACCAGCCTATGTACCTGGTATGTAGCTGGGGTGTGACACAGGCTCCGTGTTACCGCGCCCCATCAGCGATCATTGGAGGAAGCTCCTGCGTTACGATTGGTAGTCGCTGCATAGGGAGGCATATTCAAGGAGCTGACCAGTCACACTACACAATTGCTCGAGCGTCATGTATTAAACAGCCTCCTGCGATGCCTGCCCAATCATGATGTTATTGCTTTGTCCTATCAGCGTACGGAATTCTCGTAATCCACAATTGTGGCACGCCTATGTGTTGTCCTTGCTGCACCAGGTCCGCCCATATTACCGTGTTGTAGCGGTGTGTAAATGAGGTAAGGTGCTCTGCAGAAGGTAACTTGAGACACCCGGCGGTGTATCTAGAGATAGATGTAACCTACTGTAGCGCACCTTGTTGCGGCGTGTAAAGGTGGTGCGGGTACCGTTTGACACCGTTTGTGCTTGCTCGTGCACGTGAAGTAGCCGGTTGTAGCCACCATCCAGTAGCGGCGTGTAAAGGTATCCTATGGGATAGTTCACAGACCGAGTGCTCTGCTCTAAAGCACAGACTTAACAGATTGTAAACTGAGTGATGGATCAAACGCTCCATTGCAAGTCTCTAGCATTTTTGAGAAACTCAGATGCCATCCATGTTTTGTTACTTTTTCATGGATTGTTTGATAGAAGGCTGAGAAACCCTCAGCAGTTTATTATATTTCATCTGACTAAAGGCCCAGTCTCACACTGCGATATCGCTGAAACGTCATGGGTTCTCAGTCGTTCTAATGACGTAGTAACAACGTCGTTCAGTGTGACATGTACATCCGATCAACGATAATCGGGAAGGTCGTTGATGGGAAGGTTTGTGAACAGGACCTTAAACCAAACGATGAGTGTTCATTCAACCTGGGTGTGTGTGACACCTTGATAACGATGTCGTTAACAACCTCGCCTATTGAGAAGTGAAGGACGTAGGCGAGCTAACTACCGCAAGTATCGTTAGCTTGTCGCAGAATCGTTGCTGCGTCATTAACCATATCTGTACATGTGACATTTCACTAGCGATCATTGAACGTCGTTCAAGCGATCTAGGTCAAGTCGTATCGTTGATCGCATCATTCCACCATTGAAACGTGAGGTGGGGCCTTTATACTGACTAAATTATGATGATAAAGACTAACAAAATGACCAAAGTTTGATGGTAAAATTTGACACTGACCAAACTTCAACACTGGAAGTACAAGAAAAATCATTGCTGTCTGAATGAAAAATCACTGCTGTCTGAATGGAAGATCACTGCTGTCTGAATGGAAGATCACTGCTGTCTGAATGGAAGATCACCGCTGTCTGAATGGAAGATCACCGCTGTCTGAATGGAAGATCACCGCTGTCTGAATGGAAGATCACCGCTGTCTGAATGGAAGATCACCGCTGTCTGAATGGAAGATCACCGCAGTCTGAATGGAAGATCACCGCAGTCTGAATGGAAGATCACTGCTGTCTGGATGGAAGATCACTGCTGTCTGGATGGAAGATCACTGCTGTCTGAATGGAAGATCACTGCTGTCTGAATGGAAGATCACTGCTGTCTGAATGGAAGATCACCGCTGTCTGAATGGAAGATCACCGCTGTCTGAATGGAAGATCACTGCTGTCTGAATGGAAGATCACCGCTGTCTGAATGGAAGATCACCGCTGTCTGAATGGAAGATCACTGCTGTCTGAATGGAAGATCACTGCTGTCTGAATGGAAGATCACCGCTGTCTGAATGGAAGATCACCGCTGTCTGAATGGAAGATCACCGCTGTCTGAATGGAAGATCACCGCAGTCTGAATGGAAGATCACCGCAGTCTGAATGGAAGATCACCGCAGTCTGAATGGAAGATCACCGCAGTCTGAATGGAAGATCACCGCAGTCTGAATGGAAGATCACCGCAGTCTGAATGGAAGATCACCGCTGTCTGAATGGAAGATCACCGCTGTCTGAATGGAAGATCACCGCTGTCTGAATGGAAGATCACCGCTGTCTGAATGGAAGATCACCGCTGTCTGAATGGAAGATCACCGCTGTCTGAATGGAAGATCACCGCTGTCTGAATGGAAGATCACCGCTGTCTGAATGGAAGATCACCGCTGTCTGAATGGAAGATCACCGCAGTCTGAATGGAAGATCACCGCAGTCTGAATGGAAGATCACCGCAGTCTGAATGGAAGATCACTGCTGTCTGAATGGAAGATCACCGCAGTCTGAATGGAAGATCACCGCAGTCTGAATGGAAGATCACCGCAGTCTGAATGGAGGATCACCGCTGTCTGAATGGAAGATCACCGCTGTCTGAATGGAAGATCACTGCTGTCTGAATGGAAGATCACCGCTGTCTGAATGGAAGATCACCGCTGTCTGAATGGAAGATCACCGCTGTCTGAATGGAAGATCACCGCAGTCTGAATGGAAGATCACCGCTGTCTGAATGGAAGATCACCGCTGTCTGAATGGAAGATCACCGCAGTCTGAATGGAAGATCACCGCAGTCTGAATGGAAGATCACCGCAGTCTGAATGGAAGATCACCGCTGTCTGAATGGAAGATCACCGCTGTCTGAATGGAAGATCACTGCTGTCTGAATGGAAGATCACTGCAGTCTGAATGGAAGATCACTGCTGTCTGAATGGAAGATCACTGCTGTCTGAATGGAAGATCACTGCTGTCTGAATGAAAGATCACTGCTGTCTGAATGAAAGATCACTGCTGTCTGAATGAGATCACTGCTGTCTGAATGAAAAATCACTGCTGTCTGAATGGAAAATCACTGCTGTCTGAATGGAAGATCACTGCTGTCTGAATAAAAAAAAAAATCACTGCTGGTCTGTGAATGGTAGATCACTGCTGTCGAATGTAGATCACTGCTGTCTGAATAGAAAATCACTGCTGTCTGAATGGAAGATCACTGCTGTCTGAATGGAAGATCACTGCGTCTGAATGAAAAATCACTGCTGTCTGAATGTGGAAGAATCACTGCTGTCTGAATGGAAGATCACTGCTGTCTGAATGAAAATCACTGTGTCTGAATGGAAGATCACTGCTGTCTGAATGAAATCACTGCTGTCTGAATGAAAATCACTGCTGTCTGAATGAAAAATCACTGCTGTCTGAATGAAAAATCACTGCTGTCTGAATGAAAAATCACTGCTGTCTGAAAGAAAATCACTGCTGTCTGAATGGAAGATCACTGCTGTCTGAATGGAGATCACTGCTGTCTGAATGGAAGATCACTGCTGTCTGAATGAAAAATCACTGCTGTCTGAATGGAAGATCACTGCTGTCTAATGGAAGATCACTGCTGTCTGAATGAAAAATCACTGCTGTCTGAATGGAAGATCACTGCTGTCTGAATGAAATCACTGCTGTCTGAATGGAAATCACTGCTGTCTGAATGGAGATCACTGCTGTCTGAATGAAAGATCACTGCTGTCTGAATGGAAATCACTGCTGTCTGAATGGAAGATCACTGCTGTCTGAATGAAAAATCACTGCTGTCTGAATGGAAGATCACTGCTGTCTGAATGGAAGATCACTGCTGTCTGAATGAAGATCACTGCTGTCTGAATGGAAGATCACTGCTGTCTGAATGGAAGATCACTGCTGTCTGAATGAAAGATCACTGCTGTCTGAATGGAAAATCACTGCGTCTGAATGGAAGATCACTGCTGTCTGAATGAAAATCACTGCTGTCTGAAGAAACATGCTCTGAAGAAATCACTGCTGTCTGAATGAAAATCACTGCTGTCTGAATAGAGAAATCACTGCTGTCTGAATGGAAGATCACTGCTGTCTGAATGGAAGAAATCACTGCTGTCTGAATGGAAGATCACTGCTGTCTGAATGGAAGATCACTGCGTCTGAATGGAAGATCACTGCTGTCTGAATGGAAGATCACTGCTGTCTGAATGGAAGATATCATGCTGTCTGCAATGGAAGATCACTGCTGTCTGAATGAAAATCACTGCTGTCTGAATGGAAGATCACTGCTGTCTGAATGGAGATCACTGCTGTCTGAATGGAAAATCACTGCTGTCTGAATGGAAGATCACTGCTGTCTGAATGAAATCACTGCGTCTGAATGAAAATCACTGCTGTCTGAATGAAAAATCACTGCTGTCTGAATGGAAGATCACTGCTGTCTGAATGAAAGATCAACTGCTGTCTGAATGGAAGATCACTGCTGTCTGAATGGAAAATCACTGCTGTCTGAATGGAAGATCACTGCTGTCTGAATGGAAGATCACTGCTGTCTGAATGGAAGATCACTGCTGTCTGAATGGAAGATCACTGCTGTCTGAATGAAAATCACTGCTGTCTGAATGGAAGATCACTGCTGTCTGAATGGAAGATCACTGCTGTCTGAATGGAAGATCACTGCTGTCTGAATGAAAAATCACTGCTGTCTGAATGGAGATCACTGCTGTCTGAATGGAAGATCACTGCTGTCTGAATGAAAATCACTGCTGTCTGAATGGAAGATCACTGCTGTCTGAATGGAAGATCACTGCTGTCTGAATGGAAGATCACTGCTGTCTGAATGGAAGATCACTGCTGTCTGAATGAAGATCACTGCTGTCTGAATGGAAGATCACTGCTGTCTGAATGAAAAATCACTGCTGTCTGAATGAAAATCACTGCTGTCTGAATGGAAGATCACTGCTGTCTGAATGAAATCACTGCTGTCTGAATGGAAGATCACTGCTGTCTGAATGGAATGCTGCGAATGAAGATCACTGCTGTCTGAATGAAAATCACTGCTGTCTGAATGAAAGATCACTGCTGTCTGAATGGAGATCACTGCTGTCTCGAATGGAAGATCACTGCTGTCTGAATGGAAGAATCACTGCTGTCTGAATGGAAAATCACTGCTGTCTGAATGGAAGATCACTGCTGTCTGAAGAAAAATCACTGCTGTCTGAATGGAAGATCACTGCTGTCTGAATAAAATCACTGCTGTCTGAATGGAAGAATCACTGCTGTCTGAATGAAAAATCACTGCTGTCTGAATGAAAATCACTGCTGTCTGAATGGAAGATCACTGCTGTCTGAATGAAAAATCACTGCTGTCTGAATGGAAGATCACTGCTGTCTGAATGAAATCACTGCTGTCTGAATGAAAAATCACTGCTGTCTGAATGGAAGATCACTGCTGTCTGAATGGAGATCACTGCTGTCTGAATGGAAGATCACTGCTGTCTGAATGGAAATCACTGCTGTCTGAATGAAAGATCACTGCTGTCTGAATAGAAAATCACTGCTGTCTGAATGGAAAATCACTGCTGTCTGAATGGAAGATCACTGCTGTCTGAATAAAAAAAATCACTGCTGTCTGAATGGAAGATCACTGCTGTCTGAATGGAAGATCACTGCTGTCTGAATGGAGGATCACTGCTGTCTGAATGGAAGATCACTGCTGTCTGAATGGAAGATCACTGCTGTCTGAATGGAGGATCACTGCTGTCTGAATGGTAGATCACTGCTGTCTGAATGGAGGATCACTGCTGTCTGAATGGAAGATCACTGCTGTCTGAATGGTAGATCACTGCTGTCTGAATGGAGGATCACTGCTGTCTGAATGAAAAATCACTGCTGTCTGAATGGAAGATCACTGCTGTCTGAATGGAGGATCACTGCTGTCTGAATGAAAAATCACTGCTGTCTGAATGGAAGATCACTGCTGTCTGAATACAAAATCACTGCTGTTTGAATAAAAAATCACTGCTGTCTGAATAAAAAATCACCGCTGTCTGAATGGAAGATCACTGCTGTCTGAATGAAAAATCACTGCTGTCTGAATGGAAGATCACTGCTGTCTGAATGGAAGATCACTGCTGTCTGAATGGAAGATCACTGCTGTCTGAATGATAGATCACTGCTGTCTGAATGGAAGATCACTGCTGTCTGAATGGAAGATCACTGCTGTCTGAATGAAAAATCACTGCTGTCTGAATGGAAGATCACTGCTGTCTGAATGAAAAATCACTGCTGTCTGAATGGAAGATCACTGCTGTCTGAATGGAAGATCACTGCTGTCTCAATGGAAGATCACTGCTGTCTCAATGGAAGATCACTGCTGTCTGAATGGAAGATCACTGCTGTCTGAATGGAAGATCACCGCTGTCTGAATGGAAGATCACTGCTGTCTGAATGGAAGATCACTACAGTCTGAATGGAAGATCACTGCTGTCTGAATGGAAGATCACTACAGTCTCAATGGAAGATCACTGCTGTCTGAATGGAAGATCACTGCTGTCTGAATGGAAGATCACTACAGTCTGAATGGAAGATCACTGCTGTCTGAATGGAAGATCACTGCTGTCTGAATGGAAGATCACTGCTGTCTGAATGGAAGATCACTGCTGTCTGAATGGAAGATCACTGCTGTCTGAATGGAAGATCACTACAGTCTGAATGGAAGATCACTGCTGTCTTAATGAAAAATCAAGGCCACTTCACACACACAGATATCTGAGTCCAATATCTGAACAGATCTCTGGTTGCAGTGAAATCATGGATACATTGCTCCATGTTGTACACAGCCACAAAATGGAGCAATGGGAAGACAAGAGGGGACAGGATAAGGATTATATGAGGATAGAGGAGCAGGGGGACAGAATAGAATAGTGGGGAGACAGCATAGAATAGCGGGGAGACAGCATAGAATAGCGGGAAGACAGCATAGAATAGCGGGGAGACAGCATAGAATAGCAGAGGGAACAAGATGGAGGAGGGAGAGGCAGGGAGAGGCAGGGAATACGGAGCAGACATCGGATCCGAGGTGAACTGGGATCCGATGTCCATAGGCTCCCATGTTGTGGGCACTTGGATCAGCCTCGGATCAGCAGTGATCCAATGCTGTCCGATTTGAGTGACGGACACAAAATCGTAGCAGGCTACGATTTTGTGCCCGTAATTAAATCTGATCGGATCGGATGGTGCCAAAATCAGATGCCAATAGTGGCACATCTGATCCGATTCCCATAGGGATACATCGGGTTACTAAGCACCACATGGATACGAGCTCCCAGCATAGGCACTGGGAGCTCGTTCATTGATGGTCTCCTGGTGTCACACGCAGCTATGCTATGTGTCCAACGGCTGACCAAAGACAGATTTGAGGTCTTGTCCTCAAATCAAACAATCAACTATCAGCCGACTGATCGTTGATCGTTAATAGTGTCACACACAACGATGTAATTTCGACATCGTTCAAGCGTCCCTAAACACGTGAGTTTTGAATGATATCAGCAACGATATCGTTACGTGTGACTGTACCTTAAGGTATATGTAGTAAATGATAGTCCTTGCCTGGAAAACGCTAAGCAGTGTACCCTGACTACACCTAGCCAGTAGTGAATAAGGATTTCTATCATGGTTGCATGGTTCCTTATGATCCCTTCCAGGTACCAAGATAAAAAAAAACCTTAGGCTGAGTTCACATGTCCAGATCCAGCAGAGATCTGTTGTGCAAACACAACTTTTTACCAGTTTTGAAAGAATTGATTTCTGCGGGATCCGTTTAACAAGGGAGTCTATGGAATATGGATCCGTTATCTGACTGCTATTTAGCCATCCATTTGTCTTTCATTTATAAAGGATCTGTTTTTTGCTTACTGGATCAGTTTCAAATAGAAGATAAAAAGCGATCTGTTAACAGATCCGTTTCCATAGACTCCAATGTTAAAAAAGGGGATCCTGTAATAATCGATTTTTTTTTTTTCAAAATCACAAAAAATTTTGTGTTTGCACAACTATCTTCCAATGGATGCCGGTGGATGCGTTCTAATGGATATTTAGAAAACAATCAATAGAGGGTACAACCACCATGAGATCTCCACAGGCACAAATCACACTAATGAGTAGGATATGAAAAAAAGATATGCCAAAAAAGAGGGATCAGCAGAAAATGATTACATCTTTAATGAGGTGTTAGCAAAACACTAAAAAGAAGCACTGTATAAAGAACATATGATAAGGTAGAATAGTGAATGAATAGCACATGTAATGAAGAGGCACAAAATAACAAATATAGATATATAGAAATGATACAAATACTTTTAGCCTAGAAATACGAGGGTCTGAAAATAACAGACATCCAATGCTACCGCTGGTACCACCATCAAGAAGGCATCAATAAACTTACCGTAATAGACTACGGCTATGGATCCAGCATAGTCCATGAGGGAGCCAGATCCCCAGGAACCAACCAGGTATAAATTAGATCCCCAGGAACCAACACTGGAAAAAGGTGAAATGTAGCAATCGCAAAAAAATACTTATCAGATGAATGACGAGACCAAGTGCTAAAAGAAATAAGGGAGCCTGCCGGACACGTATCGCTACAAGGCAAAGTGGCTTTCTCAAAGGGTAAAGAAATGTTTCACCTTTTTCCAGTGTTGGTTCCTGGGGAGATGGCTTCCTCATGGATTATGCTTGATCCATTACCTTAGTCCAGGGGTTGGGAACCTCAGGCCCTAGGGCCACCTCGATGACCTTTTCTGTGGCCTCCGGGCAGATTCATGGGGACCGCAGTGCTAGAGCAGGAAGCCACGGTTTGCCAACTGCCTGCCCTATAAATCCAGCTCTCCCCCAGCCTCAGTCTCCCCAGTGAGGTATATGCTCCCAGCCTCTCCTGTGATGTCTAGGGCTCTAGCAAAACTGGTAAAGCAGTTGAGAAGTAACATGACCAATATCACCTAACATCAGCCATGCCAAAGAGAAGCAGCTCCAGCCACCACAGTAGGGGGAGCTGATTGTTTAACCAATATAGTGGGTAATTTTCAAGTTGATAACTTTGTACGGCCCCTGAAAGACGGTAGAGATTTCCAAATGGCCCCCGGCAGAAAAAAGGTTCCCCACCCCTGCCTTAGTCTATCAAGCTTATTGAGGCCTTTTTGATGGTGGTACCAGCGGTAGCATTGGTTGCCTGCTATAATCAGACCCTTGTATTTTTAGGCTAAAAGAGCTTGTATTATTTCTAGATCTATATTTGTTATTGTGTGCCTCCTTATTACATGTGCTGTTCATTCCCTAGTGTACCTTATCATTTGCACTTTATTAAGTGCTTGCTTTTAGTGTTTTTAAGTGTTTTTATTGTTGTAGTCTTGTTGTAATCATTTTTTGGGCAATCTGTTCTTCATATCCTATTAATGGATAACTACTAGACATGAGAACTAAACCTAACGGGTCAGGTACTGAATGGTGATAATCTCTGAGCTGCAGTATATGCTGGAGCAATAGAAGTACTCAGAAATAAATACCAACATTCACAAAAACCGCCACACTGCCGACATGTTACATGCAGATTGCAAACAGCACGTGACCTACACTGAATCAGTCCTATGGGACCACATATCCAACAGTTTGGAATTTTTGTTAGGGTAGAAACCTCATCGTCTTCCTAATATGCCATGTATCGCTGCAAGTCACAACATATGCTGCCACATATTCTATTATATACTGTATATTGCCATGTAATCTGAGAGCAGCATGATGTAGACCCCAATTCCAGCGATATGTTACTAACTGGGCTGCTTGTTCTGGTATGAATAAAATCAGTGTATTATCAGGAGAGGCTTATCACTATACCGTAGTTAGTTGACTTGTGCCATGCAGTCCTCCAGCTCGGAATAACTCCACCTCTACAAATGAGAAGCAGCTTGCTGCCAATGTATAGTGTACACAGAAAGCTGTCAATCAGTAATGTGGGCGGGTTTATGCAGAGAAATGGAAGATAAGTAACAGACAAAACAGTGATTTTATCACAATACCAGCATGCAGACCAGTAAGTGATACATTGCTAGAATCAGGGTCTCTGACCCTACATTGTGCTGTGCTCTCATGTTACATAGTGAAAACCTGGTGAGAGATTCCTTTTGAAGAAGAACTTCAGAAGGGAAAACTGCCAAAACAATCGCAGAATACAAGTTATTGTGGTATTCGTCATGAACACACACAACCGTCATATCTACAAAGTCCCATGAAATGTCCATTACAGTATAATTACGATTTCTAAAATTACCGAGATGTACTGTATTCAAACATTTTATGGATTTGTATTAATAAAGACACACTGATCACACTGGTAATTTCAAATCCCAAAGAATCAAGAGTATCTGGGAATATAAACTTATGATGACCTTTGAAACATTCAGATCAAGAATGAATGTGCCATCTGGATTTATGTCTTTTTACATCACTTGAGGACTCTTCACATTTTGGACCAACTATTAATCAAAGGACTATAAAGCTATCACACGTCTTATGATGGGTTTACACACACCAATTTATCTGTTCAATCTCTGAACCAATCTCTGGTTGCAGTGAAATCATGGATACGTTGCTCCATGTTGTACACAGCCACAAAATGGTGCAATGTATCCATGATTTCACTGCAACCAGAGATTGGTTCAGAGATTGAACAGATAAATTGGTGTGTGTAAACCCACCATCACCTCTTAACTCTGATGTTCACTGCCCCAGATGCTCTTCCCCCTCCCAACACAGACCACTATGCATATGTGTATATATGTGTGTGTTCACAATTTGTGTCATTATTAGCCTGATGAAGAGACCTGAGTTGTCTCAAAAGCTTGCTTTGCTTTTTCTTACCAGTTAGCCATTTTAAAGGTGTCAACCACTGAGGACCCTCAAATTCTAATACTTTGCTAATAATAAAGAATATATACATTTATATTTCATTTTGAAGTGCCATTTCAACTTTCCTATACATACTGTCATCTTTAGTATCTATACCAAGTCATAGTGAAAACTACAAGAAGATGTGCTACACTCAGGTCCAAGCATCAGTCAGTTACTAGAAACCTCTCCTTTGGACAGGAGCACTGGTACTTACTCATTTTTCCATTAACAACAGCAAATTCACATCCACAGAAAAGCCTCTGGAAGTGGAGCAGATGACTGCGTGGCAGAGATGGAGAATATACAGCATGGACTGTCCTCACTATAATAGCAATTTGTTTAGACACTTCCCAACCCAAACCAGATCGGACCCAGCTGTCCCCAATGGCAAGGAAAGCTGGCTGTTTATCACATACTTCAATGCTCAAAAAAAGACTGCATACAAGAGAGACTGGAGGAGTGAATATAATCTACAGCCGGCCCCTTACATATATAGCCACAGACAGGAAAAAAAGTGACTTTTTGATGCCAATTGTGACTGAGGACTTCCCTGTTAGATTTTAGCATGTGGGTTTTGCATTGAACTTTGGCAATGGACTGGATCTGCAGAGGTAAAGCTTGCCACATATGGCCAAGCCATTTCTCCTGGTACAGAATTCCAGCTCCGTCCCCTCACTATAAATGAGCAAAACAAAAGTGGGCTACATTATAGGAGAAATGCATGGGCATGACCCCGGACTAAGGCTAATGCGTAGGCAGCAAAAAGGTGCTTTAAATTCATATAGAGACACAGAAGTCTTGAAAGGACTCTTTCACTAGGTTTTTGCCATCTCATCTGACAGCAGCATAATGTAGAGATAGAGACTCTGATTCTAGCAATGTGTCACTTAGGGTGTCTTCACACTTGCGTTTGGAGCGCAGCGCACCGAACGCAGCCAAATGCTTGCGCACATGCGTTCCTATGTTTAACATGGGAACGCATGTGCCTGCGTATGGCTGCGTTTGGCCGCATTTGCAATTTTTGCGCCCTCCGACCGCACTCCAAACGCAGCTTGTATTTTTGTGCGTTCGCAGGCGCTTGTTTTATCTGCAAGCGCACAAGAAATGCATGGATCTCAATGGATCCAGTGTTCTCCGCATGACAGCGCAGGAGAACGCTGCGGATCTCATTGACATCTCTCCCGGTGGCCGCCGGTGATCACCGCCGGCCACTGGGAGATCATGCAGAGCCACAGCTGATCTCCCACCGGTGTCAGCGGGAGATACAGCTGAACTGACAGATTTTCCGCTGCGTTCACATACGTATGTGCTGCATTGCACTGCGTTTGCGTCTGTATGCCCTGCGCATGCAGACACAAACGCAAGTGTGAAGGCAGCCTTACTGAGCTGCTTGCTGTCATTTTGATACAATTACTGTTTTCTCTGCTGCAGATTTGGCAGTTCCTAAATATGACTGGTCAAGTAGTCCTCTAATGATAATCTCCAGCTGATTTAACAGTGATTTTATCAAATCTACACTGAGCAGCCCAGTAAGTGACACATCGCTGGAATCAGGATCTCTGTCTCCACATTATACTGCTCTTAAATGAGATAGCAAAAACCTGGTGACAGAGTGCCTTTAATAAATTTGTCAAATCTTATACCAGTAAACTCTGGATCAAGGCTGGCATACATAACAATTTCCTTTCTTTGGGTATATGTCCTCACGGTCCGGAGGAGCTGCGTGTTGGACGCAGCTCCTCCGGACCTGAAGGAAGCCGCGGGTGGCCGCAGGGAGACCGCAGCCGCCCTGTACTCACCATGTGCGGCGGGTGCGGGGCGGCTTCTCCCTGCAGTCTCTCTGTGGCAGCCGCTTCCGACTCCGCAGCATGAAATGAACATGCTACGGAGAAGCGGACTGCCGGCAACCCGCACCGCAGCTCCAAAGACGCTGCGGGCGGGTTATGCATAGTGAGGATGGGATTTCTTGAAATCCCATCCACTATGCTAGTACTGTATGACGCAGCGTTTTGGACGCAGCGCAAAGACGCTGCGTCCAAAACGCTGCGTCTCCTGATCGTGAGGATGCACCCTAAGTGTACCCTTAGGGCTCCATCAACCTTACATAAAATATACATGGGTCATAGGAAAAGCATCATATAGAAATGAGGACCAGATATGTATCAACATGGAGGTAGCTTTGTCAGGAGTCTCAATTTACCTGGGTAATTCTGCACTTTTGTTGATCCTGCATTATCTATTGTGTACACATGTGTAGTGCACCTTTCTCCCTTAGGGTGCTTTCACATTGCGCTTTTCTAAGATCCGTGGCTGTCCATTGTAAAATGGACAGCCACAGATCTGATTTGGCCCCCATGTATCCCTATGGGCGACGGATCTCATCGGATTTGGCATAATTGGCATCCGATTTGTGTCAGATCCGATTGTGCCCGATTTTCTGCTGTGCCCAAAATCGTAGACTGCTCCGATTTTGGGCACAGCGGACCAAATCGGACACAATCAAATCCAACAAGATCCGCGCCAGTTAACATGGGGGCCTATGAGCGAGGAAACAGCTGATCGCTCCTCGGGCCCGAATTTAGTGTACCGAGCATGCTCAGTACACTAAAACTGCTGTGTGCCGTCTAATTTCACTTCTGCAATGTATATTATACATTGCGGAAGTGAAATTAAGTAAAAGCAAGGGTTAAAAATAGAAAATACGTATTCTCACCTGTCCTGCGATCCCCCGATGTCGGCATCCAGCTTCCAGTACAGGACCTGGGGTTGCTTGGCAACTCGATCAGCTGATCGGGTCACATGAACATTTACCGTGGTAACCGGTCATGTGACCGATGATGCTGATCGAGTGGCCCTGCCCAACCAGGTCCTTCAGCCATCAGGAGCTTGATGGAGGCGTCGGGGGATCGCTGGAAATGTGAGAATACAGATTTTTTATTTTTTTTTAATCCTTGCATTTACTTAATTTCACTTCTGCAATGTATAATATACATTGCAGGAGTGAAAGCGCCCCGCCGCCTCCTGTCAGCTGTTTTTTCTGTGTCCTGACCCGTGAAAATCATGGCCCCAGACACAGAAATAGCAGCTGGAGGTCACCTCCGATGGTGTCCTTACCTGTCCATGGGGTCCTGCAAAAAGTAGGATCCCACGGACAGGAAAAATAACACGATGTGAAGGCACCCTTAGTAAATAATACCCACTTTAGGGGTAATGTCCATTTATACTGATCTCACATAACCACATTTACATCGCTCTATTGCAGGGGTCTCAAACTCGCGGCCTGCGGGCCGCATGCGGCCCCTGGGGCTTCCCTGTGCGGCCCCCAGCACTTTGGACTAAGAACCATGCTGGCGGCGGTCCAGTGCATGGTGCCGCCGCGGGCTCCGCTATAACATTACATGCGGCTGCTTCACTGTCTCTGCCCCTCGCTCTGCCGCTCTGTAAGCTCAATACAAGCCCTCAGCCAATGAGAGGCCGCTGACGTCACCTGCGGGCCTCTCATTGGCTGACGGTGGCTTGCATTGAACTGGCAGAGCGAGCGGCAGAGTGAAGCGGCCGGAAGTAATATTATAGCGGAGCCCGCGGCGGCCCCATGCACTGGACCGCCGCCAGCATGGTTCTTAGTCCAAAGTGCTGGGGGCCGCACAGGGAAGCCCCAGGGTCCCCATGCACTGGAACGCCGCCAGCATGGTTAGTAATAAAAGTGTTGGTAATAAAGTGTGTACTAATGTGAGTGCCTGTGTCTGTGTGAGTGCCTGTGTCTGTGAGTGTGAGTGCCTGTGTCTGTGTGAGTGCCTGTGTCTGTGAGTGCCTGTGTCTGTGAGTGTGAGTGCCTGTGTCTGTGAGTGCCTGTGTCTGTGAGTGTGAGTGTCTGTGTGAGTGCCTGTGTCTGTGAGTGTGAGTGCCTGTGTCTGTGTGAGTGCCTGTGTCTGTGAGTGCCTGTGAGTGTGAGTGCCTGTGAGTGTGAGTGCCTGTGTCTGTGAGTGCCTGTGTCTGTGAGTGCCTGTGTGAGTGCCTGTGTGAGTGCCTGTGTCTGTGTGAGTGCCTGTGAGCGTCTGTGAGTGCCTGTGTCTGTGAGTGTGAGTGCCTGTGTCTGTGAGTGTGAGTGCCTGTGTCTGTGAGTGTGAGTGTCTGTGAGTGCCTGTGTCTGTGAGTGTGAGTGCCTGTGTCTGTGCGTGTGAGTGCCTGTGTCTGTGCGTGTGAGTGCCTGTGTGTGTGAGTGCCCGTGCGTGCGAGTGCCCGTGCGTGCGAGTGCCTGTGCGTGCGAGTGCCTGTGCGTGCGAGTGCCTGTGTGTGCGAGTGCCTGTGAGCGCGAGTGCCTGTGAGCGCGAGTGCCTGTGAGCACCTGTGTGCGTGAGCGCCTGTGTGCGTGAGTGCCTGTGTCTGTGAGTGTGAGTGCCTGTGTCTGTGAGTGCCTGTGTCTGTGAGTGTGAGTGCCTGTGTCTGTTAGTGCGAGCGCGAGTGCCTGTGAGCGCGAGTGCCTGTGAGCGCGAGTGCCTGTGAGCGCGAGTGCCTGTGAGCGCGAGTGCCTGTGAGCACCTGTGTGCGTGAGCGCCTGTGTGCGTGAGTGCCTGTCTTGAGAGTGCCTGTCTTGAGAGTGCCTGTGGGTGCCTGTGCGTGTGAGTGCCTGTGCGTGTGAGTGCCTGTGGGTGTCAGAGTGCCTGTGGGTGCGCGAGGGTATCAAGAGTGCGCGATTTTGTACAGAAGTGTGTGATTATAACAAAAGTCCTTGGCGGTCCGCCATCTTCATCAGGTGGATTTACCTGATGAAGACGGCGGACCGCCGTAGAAAACACGTTGTGGTTTATTAAAGGTAATTAAACGTGTGCCTCCTGTGCTCTAGCACTTTTGTTATAATCTCACACTTCTGTACAAATATCATATCCTTATCCTAGGTTTGCAGCAGGAGCAGCTGTGAACCAGAGTCACCGCTAACAGAATCCAAAGGACCTGCGGTGACGTAACCGAGAACGTCACAGGGTCAAGTGATCGGCTGCTCGAGTCACCTGACTGGAAGAAGGAGCTGCTCGTGGAGGAAACCCCGAATGCTGGAGTCCGGAGCCTTCCACTGCGATACGCCGAGGTTGTGCAGGGTTGCAGAACCTCCAAAGGTGAGATGTGAACCCCCCATATCTGTTATTGATGCCCCCACTAGACCACCAGGTACCGCTCATGGGTTGTGCTTCCCCCCTTTTGTTCCACATGAGTGAGTGTGAGTGAGTTAATGTGTGTGTGAGTTAATGTGTGAGTGGGTGTGATTGTGAGTGAATATGTGTGAGTGTGTAAAAAGAAGGCAGACCAGGTTGGGGATATCACTAAAAAAGGGGTCCAGCATGGGGGACATTACTACACTATGGGGGCCAGGATGGGGACATCACTACAAAAGGGGACCAGCATGGGGGACAGGATGGTGACATCACTACAAAAGGGATCAGTATGGGGGTCATCATTACAAAAAGGGACCAGCATGGGGGACATTACTACAGAAGGGGATCAGGTTGGGGATATTAGTACAAGAGGGGGACCAGGATGGGGACCAGTATGGGGCCATTACAACAAGAAAGGGACCAAGATGGGGACATTACTACAAGAAGGGGATCAGGATTTGGACATTACTACATTGACCAAAAAATCTGGTATTACTAAAAATGTCACTTAGGGTACCGTCACACCAGGTGACATCGCCCCGCGTAAAGTGGCGATTTTGCGCCGAAAAATTGGCTTCGAGTGGTCGCCTGGTTTCACAGTACTGCTGTGAAACCAGGCAACCACTCTCAGGCGATGTGTAAGCATCGCCCCGTGTAACATCGCGAATGGCGATGTTACAGGCGATGGGAGCCATAGGCTCCCATGTTACAGGATCCCTACTGGGATTTCTAGACACCCCAACAGCGACGTTGCCTGAAACATCGCCAAAGCATTGCCGAAGGTATCGCTGCGTCTAAACACACGACGCTGGCGGGGTGCCAAAAATGTGCGCGCTCCCGTGTGTCGCCTGCGATATCTCCGGCGATGTCACCTGGTGTGACGGTACCCTTAGTCCTACAAGCAATGCGGCCCCGATAAAAAAAAATTTCTATGTGCGGCCCACCAACCCAGCCGAGTTTGAGACCCCTGCTCTATTGGTTTTTATACTGATCCCATTGTATGCCTCTGCCAATTTATGGAGAAGTATAAACAGGTTCTGGTGCAATGGCTACATTTTTTAAATGTTTTTATTTGTGTTACTCAATAAAGATTTACACGGTTTCAATTTTAATAACTGCAAACGATCTCTTCGTGCCTTACCCTTTTTGTTATTCTATTTCTTTACCGTGTATTCTGATTAGCATGCCATCAATATACAAGTGCTGCCCGCTGCTCCACTGTCGCCTTTTGTGGCTACTATATGATTGACAATCATGATGTCAGTCATTCGTCATTTAATGCTGTGCTTCATGTAACGTAACTGGATTTTAGGCCAGGGTTCCACTTGCGAGAGCATCGTGTGTGTCTCACATGGCATCTCCCGACACGGTCACCCACTCTACGGACAGGAACGTGGAGCTGCATAGAAATACATGAAGCTGTCCACCCCTACCCTGAGAGCCGTGCCGGGTGATGTCATGTGAGACACACAAGAGGAGATAATATAGACAGCATTTACTTTTCCTATGACACCAATCCCATGCTGATGGTGCATTGACCACCCTTGTACCACTCTCTTTTCACTACTCCCCTCTTTGTAGAACAGTTACAGCTATGCTTAGTCGGAAGCACGAGTTCTACAGAAGTAGATGGAAAAGCACTTGTCCCTGAGAAGCAACAGGCAGTTGTCTGATGGAGGATGTAGTGACTTCATAGGAAAACCATGCGGCCTCCATTTGTCACATAGCAACGTCTGTCTGTTATGACAAAGGAAACTTCAGAGAGAGGCAGAATGAAAACTGCTCAGTGTTAATGTGTCAGCAATGGGGGATTAACCTTCTGAATCAGACAGCACTTCATGGAGACATATTTACACAGGCCGATGCCATAGTGAGAAATGCTAATCTACTTTTAATACATAGTAACTTGGGTCCATCAAGTTCAACGGTGTTTGTGGATGGAGATGTCACACTGACAAGTGTATACGTAATATTTCTAGAAATATCATATTCTGTCATCAGAACATATACCTACATAACTGGCGCTACATAGACGCTCCTTATCTCTTCCTGCAGCACCTGTCCGTCATATAAGACGTGAGCAGGAAGTCCCTGACTGACACACTGCTCCCTCATCCAAAACAAAGAAGTTCTTCAGCAGCAGCAGTGACTATATCCTTGCCACTACAGTTTCATACAAACACAGGTCCTTAAAGGCCACCTTATTATCCTAATATCTTGATCCAGAGGAAGGAAAAAGTTCCAGAGACCAATAACCTCATATTAGGAGAAATAAAGTTCTTCCAAATATCAAAAAAAAAAGCCTTGTTCAATTAATCAGCCATCTACTGATGGAGAGATCCTTTCTTACTGCTCGTACAGTATTATTAAAGGGAACCAACCAGCAGGATTTAGGGCTATAAAGTGAAGCCAGAGCCTTACAGGCTCTGGGATGCTGTGTGCAATCATTCCTTTACTTGAATGATTCCATGTTTGATTGCAGAGAGAAGGGTTATAAAACTCCTGGAAACCTGTGTCACCATCGGGGTTGGTTTATTTATTTTTTTTCCTCCCCTGTGGGGATGCCTTTTGGCTGTAAGCCAAGCCCTCTCCTCCCTTTCATCTCTTTCAGTTTTGTCAGAGGTCCTGTGGCTGGAGTGTAGTGACAGTGCCCAGGAGCCAGAACTGAAATAAAGATGAGAGGGAGTGGGGAAGAGTTTGGTTTACAGCCAAAAGGCATGCCCACTGGGGAGAAAGAAAAAACAACAACCTCAAATAGTGGCGCAGTACTGCACACATCAATCATCTGCTGCCCTGTTTTCCAGGAGTTTTATGACTCTTTTCTCTACAATCAGATAAGGAATCATTCAGGTAAAGGTATGATTGCACTCAGTATCCCAGAGCCTGTAAGGCACTGGCTTCACTTTATAGCCCTAAATCCTGCAGGTTGGTTCCATTTGAACCTTTTTTATGCTTGCAGAGAATGCACCCTTGTCATAGTTAAAGGCCCACGGACCTGTGCACGCATAATGCATTATTATCGCATTTGTGATGCGTTTTTGTAGTGCAGTTTAGTTACAAATCTGCATGCAAATACTCATGGAATAAAATGAAGAAAGAGCCAGCACCCGGTCCATATAGTAAACGAGATCTTCTTTATTTCCGGACTCAAATAAAAAAGATCACATTTACTATGTGGACAGGGTTCTGGCTCTTTCTTCATTTTATTCCTTGAAAATTGTGGATGCCAGCCACTGCCATGCACCTGACGGGATCTATTGAGAGACATAAGGGTGAGCTTTTCCCATTCCCCCTTTCCTTTTATTCACATGCAAATACTTATGCCAGTCAATGAGAATCAGTTTAAGCACGTTTCTTTTTTTCCCCTTCCAGATTTGGTGCAGAAATAAATCTGCAGCATGTCAATTACTGCAGCATTTTTCCACCCCAAACACATGAAACCGCATGTCAAAAACAAGTCAAACACATCACATTTTTTGGTGCATTTTTCTACCAGGAGATGCAGATTTGGTGTAAAAATTTATGCAACCAATGAACCAAACACTCAACGTACACACATAGCTTTAGGCTGCCTTAACATTTGCGTAAGGAGCGCAGCGTACCAAACGCAGCCAAACGCTTGCGCACATGCGTTCCTATGTTTAACATGGGAACGCATGTGCCTGCGTATGGCTGCGTTTGGCCGCATTTGGGTTCGGATGCGCATAATTTGTGCGCCCTCCGACCGCACTCCAGACGCACCATGCAGCATTTTTTTTGTGCGTTCGCGGCGCTTGTTCTATCTATGATGTCACAGGAGATCACCGACGGCCACCAGGAGATCAGCTGGAGCCTCTGATGATCTCCTCCTCCCCGCCGCTGGTAATCTCCTAGCGGTGTCGGCGGGGAGAAACAGCTGATGTGACAGCTGTTTGAATCTTCCTGCGCCGATATCTCCTCTCGGTGTTGGCGCGGGAAGATTCAAACAGCTGTCAGATCAGCTGTTTTCCCTGCCGACACGTCCCGGAGCTTACCGGCGGCCGGGAGGAGGAGATCTCCGCTGCTGATCTCCGCCTCCAGCCCGCCCCCGGACATTGCCGATTGGCTGCCCGGGCTCCACAGTGATGTGTCTGCAGGCGGACATTCTCCACTGCGGACACAAAAATGACCCTGCTTTTCACTGCGTTTGTGTCTGCATGCCATCAGCATGCAGACACAAACGCAAATGTGAAGACAGCCTAGAGCAAAAAAGCATTAGAAATATATCTGTCATACACATATGTATGTTTGAGAAAAAGCTTAATGGACAAGAGAGCACAACTAGGGCATTATCTGGACACAAGCTTTTTTTTGTGCTGCGGCAACTGCTCACCTGGTTGTGAGAAGGCACGACTCTGGGTATGTTCACATGCTGCTTATTTGCTGCCTTTTTTCCGCAGCAATACCTGTTCTACAGGCAGCAGAATAGTTGCTTCCAAAAAGCAGGTTTTGCTGCGTTTTTGCTGTTATTTATCTACAGTACATGTTCAAATTACGTTAGATTAATTCACCGTAAAAACATAATACAAGCACAGCAAAAAATGCACTTGTGTTTTTGCACTTTCTCATTGATTTTAATGGTAGAAAAAAAAGCAGCAAAAATGTGTGTGTGTAAGATTCTGAAATCTCATAGCTTTTGCTGGTATTGTAAGGAGCAGCTGTTAGTTTTCATGAAACTCATGCAAAAAACTTCAGCAAAGAAGCAATGTGGGAATAGCAGCCAGCTGCTGCTCCAGTGAATGGAGGATCTAATGTAGACATTAGGATAAATGGCTAAGAGACTATGCTGAACTGCTGGTGAATCCGTAAATAAATATATTCAGAGAAAAGAGGTTTATTCTCAACGTGTTTCAGTCTATCCGAGTTCTTCATGTAAACCAAAAAATGTCATTTCTTTCAATATCTATGTTTACAGATTCACCAGCAGCGCAGCATATCTACTTCATTTAGCCTGATATCCAGTGGTGTAGCTTGAAGCTCATTGGCCCCGTAGCATAAGCTCCAACGGGACCCACAATTATTGCAAATCTTTAATAGCAATAGTCTTTTTCTATAGAACAAAGGGACTTTTGGGGCCCCCCTAGGCTGCAGGGCCTGGGTGCAATTCCAAACCTTGCACCCGTTGTAGCTACACCCCTGCTGACATCCATATATTTTGACAAAATTAGATCACCCCCAACCCTACTTTATTTTTTTAAGCAAACTGAATAACCCAAGTTTGATAACCTGTTTTAGTACAGCTATCACTCGCTCTCTCTCTGTTATCCTGCCATATGGCACAACATATTGAGTTCAGTGCTTGGCTGCAGCAGTAACGTGCTGTAGGAACAACGTTACCAAAGACCAGCATAGAGCAGCAGGGATAGAATGGCAGTGAGTAATGATTTTATTTTCATACAAATGAAGCAGGAGTTAACTTTAAACCTTCAATATGAAGAAGGCCCAATACTGACCCCTGTGATACCCCAATCATAGTTGTGACCAAGGCTGTGGAGTCGGAGTCAGTGACCATTTTGGTGGAGTTGGGATCGGATTCAGGGAAATTGAAGAGTCTGAACTGGATGTTTGGCTTACCGACTTCACAGTCCTGGTTGGGACCCAATTAATGTGTTCAGTAATAACCAAACTCTTATCTATCACTTAGATATTTGTTAATCCATTTACTTTTTCTACTAGACCCAAGAGTCTTCTTTATTATACCAACCTTTGATATTTCATCTTATAAAATGCCTTTAAAAAGTAAAGTTAAAGTGGGTGAATTATCCCATGTTTCGTTATATTAGATGACACCATTTATAATTATCATCAAACTTGTTGCAACCTGAAGTCAAATGTTTTCGATATGCAGTAAATGGCTGACAACGTTAAAGCTGCATACTTTAGGCTATGTTCAAGTCATACCGGTGGTGCCCTGAAAAGCTCCGAATACACGAGGTAAACATATTCATAAAGCTACAAGCAAAAAGTATATCAATAAATTAGAAGATAAAACTACAGGTCTGTCGTATGGACCAGCCACATATTTCTGATTTTATTTCAATTCCTAATTGACTGTTGACTGTGTAATGCTAGAATCCTTGTCCGAGGAGAATTGATGCCTGGCTTATTTTCTCTACATTTGTAAAGCAGCCCGTCATGTCTGATCTGCACAATTTACTGCATGTCCTAGGAAGAAAAACAGTCACGACACAGTGCTGGAGCCCAATGTTACAGATGCTTGTGCACTGGGGTTATGCCAAGGCTTCTGCAATGATTGGCATGTTGTTAACGACCCAACAGCAGCTGAAACTATCAATGAAAACCACAGTGTAATCTCGCCAAAACAGCACGTGCCAGTGTGGTAATTTACAATGGCTTCACTACAGTGCGCTACATCATTATGTTGTCAAGGAGTTCCTCTACAAACTGTTATCAAGAGTTTCCAACTAATGTGATGTATAATTACACAGAAACACAATATTTCACGCCTAAAAGGGCACTAAAGAGACGGCTGAGTGTCCACTGTGTTCATGCCCTTAGCCAAATGTATACATTGGAAATTATTGCTCTCACATTACCATAGGCCTCCATTCACCAAAATGGTGCTCCTCTGGCCTTCGTTTGGCCGAAATGTATCTGCATAATGTTTTTCATTATCTGGATAGGGAAGCACAGCAGATTACTCTCCCCTATAAAGAGGTAACGTGTGAACTTGAAGGGTAAGCCTGAATCTATCTAATTTATTCCTATAATCTAATAGGTTTGCCTTAAAAATTGCCTACCACTCCCTAACCCCGGGGTCCCCAATCGTAGCTTGGGAGCCACATGTGGCTCATGGGTGTGAGATGTATGGCTTGTGACTGTCTTACAGCTAGGTACATTAGCACCAAGTCTAACAAAGAGCTATGAAGAGCATGTCTCCAGATGGTGACTTTGTGGGGAACCCCTGGATCTTGATACAACGCCTTGGTGTGATTTCTGTGGAAAGGTTTTGGCTGTCATTATACTGGTAATGGGGGCTCTGGGTGTCACTACTGTCACAGGGCGGGAGCTGGATATGGCTCATGACCCTCTCTTGGACGTCAATGTGACTCTCAAGGTCACAAAGGTTGCAGACCTGTACCCTAACTACACTAACAGCTATTGTTTTTTTTCCTATTTCCTGCCTGAATATGTATCATGCGAGTGCCCCAGTGATTGCTGGGTTACACATCTCGAGCAGATGATGAGCCGCAGGCACTTCCTCAGCTCCTCCCTAAAGCAAAGCATCACTAACTCTGGTTTCAAGCGTGAGGTTACCAATATTGTGTCCATAAGGGTCCCCAGTCTCCCCACCTCCTCCCCACAGTGCGCTCTCAGCCCCTTCTTACCCCTTCTACACAATACGCTGTCTCAGCCCCTTCTTACACCATTTCCGGGATGCGTGGTCTCATCTTCCCCCGAACTTTCTCTCTCTCCCTGTGCGATTGAAGTGTCAGTATATGAGAGCTGCAGAACGGCAGTGAAAGAGGACATAAGCGCCGCCCCGTAGGTGACATTAGTGGAACCTCCCAGCTTATCACTATGCATAAGCCACCTGGAAGAGACCACTGATGTCACCCACTGGTTGGCGTTTATGAACTCCCGCCCTGTCGTTCTGCACCGCTAGTATGCTAACTGACTGCGTGGGGGAAGATGAGATTGCACCCTTGCTCGAGATGTGTAAGTATCCCAGCATGCACTGGGGCACTCGCACAAGACGTTATTAAACAGGAAATGGGGAAAAAGCACTAAATAACTGTTAAATAGTGTAGAGACGGAATTATTAACTAAAGTATATTATAAAATAGTTTAGATTATAGGGATAAATTAAATAGGAAGTTAGGAAGACAAAATTGCTAGTCTAGGACTACCCCTTTAAAGCTAGTGTACCTGAGTTACCCCATATCCTGTCCCTCCTTTTAATTAATTTAGGGTTAATGTTTTATTTTTATTAAACATGTAACCTCAATATCTCTATCCATTCTAGACATGTAATCTACCATATGAACCATTCATCGTGTAAAACTGTGACCAGTAAAGCAGTATAAAAGATTAGATAAGGCATGGGAACACGAACATGATCACCGTGAGCTTCGATCACCCTAAAATGCACTGAACTATGTAACGTTACAAAAAAGTCAGACCAAGTTCTCCTTACACATCCATGCCACATGGACAATAACAACTTCCTATCCAACATACACACAAAGTCAGGTCAAGAAGTTAAACCATGACATCTCTCTCTCAAGGTCCAACTCGCCGGGCAATATGACTCTCCAGGTCAGAACGATTGCGCAGATACCAAACATGTATAGGTTTTTTTGTTATTTTTTCTTTAGTTTATTTAACTGGTGAAAATATTTTCGATAAATTCATAAAAGAAAAAACCTTCACTTCACTACTTTTCAAGAACCGCAACGTTTAACATTTTAGGGCTATGAGGCTGTGTGAGGACTTGTATTTTTTCTCATTACGTTGTTTACCGATCAGATTAATGTATTTTATATTTTGATAGATTGGACCTTTGCAAACGCAGCAATACCATATATGTGTATTTTTAATTGAATTGCTTTATGTTAATGGGGCAAAAATTTGTGAATTGAACTTTTGTATTTTTATTTCTTTTTTTCATATTTTTGTACAAAATCTTTTTTTCACTTTTTACTGTAATTGTTAGGGTGCTGTCACACCCGGCGACGGCACCGGAGATGTCGACAACGACTGGCAGGAGCGCGCACGTTTTTGGCGCCCCGCCAGCGTCGCCTCCCCTTGTTTACACAGGGAGACATCTCCGGCGATGCCCCGGCGAGCTGACAGGCGGCATCGCCACCGGGGTGTCTCAAAACTCCAGCGGCCGCCTGTCAGGTCGCCGGCGGCCGTTTGGGCGATGTATAAACATTGCCCCAGATCGGCCGCCTGGTTTCACATCACTGATGTGAAACCAGGCGAGCACTCAGAGGCGCCGACATCGCTCCTTTACATTAGGCGACGCAGGGGCGCCCCTACATCGCCTAAGACATCGGCGGTGACGTCGCCAGGTGTGACGGCACCCTCAGTCCCCTTAAGGGACAAAGCTGCAGTCATCTGATCGCTTGTACTTAACAATGCATCAGCACTGCTATGTATAGTGAAAATAATAATAATAATAATAATAATAATAATAAAGCTTTATTTATATAGCGGCAACATATTCCGCAGCGCTTTACAATGTAGGGTTAGAGTACAGAAAATATAATACAGTAAGTAATTAGAGTAGAGAACAAATAAAGTACAATAATTGGATACAAAACAATAGGCATAGAATCAATGTAAAAAAGAAAATACAATAAATAAAGCAAGAAATGAAGGTGACCCTGCTCAAAAGAGCTTACAATCTACGACGGGATAGGAGTTGCACAAGGTACAGGGGCTTACTGCACTGATGGTCCAGGCATCTTGAGGAAATGGGGCATAGAACTAAGCTTACATGGATGGTCATTATACAGTCTGTGTAGACCTTTATGGTTTGGTGGAGTTTGTAGAAGAGTAATGTCCAGAGGGATAGCCCATTCACTGTCTAAAGTACAAAGGACTTCTATTAGGGAGTATGATAGGCCGCCTTAAAAAGATGCGTTTTTAGGGATCGTCTGAAGCCATGCAAGTTGTGGATAGTCCTGATTTCTTGGGGTAAAGCATTCCAGAGGTTTGGTGCAGCTCTGGAAAAGTCTTGGAGCCGGGAGTGGGAGGATCGGATTAGTGCAGATGTTAGTCGAAGGTCATTTAAGGAACGTAGAGAGCGGGTGGGGTGATAGACAGAGATGAGGGAGGAGAGGTAGGGGGTGCTGCTCTGTGAAGAGCTTTGTGGGTGAGAACAAGCAATTTGAATTTGATCCTGTAGTATACGGGCAGCCAGTGCAATGACTGGCACAGAGCAGAGGCATCTGAGTAACGATTGGCCAGATGGGTGATCCTGGCTGCTGCATTAAGGATGGACTGGAGAGGAGAAAGTCTGGTGAGGGGGAGGCCGCTTAATAGAGAATTGCAATAGTCAAGGCGGGAATGGATTAGGGCCACGGTGAGGGTTTTTGTTGTTTCCAGGGTGAGAAAGGGGCACAGTTTCCTATTAATGACAACTGCAGGCTGACTTTTACAGGTGTTACCCTAATGATAAGCAGACCACCTGCTGTCATGGTGACTCAAGGGTACCCTGGGGTTCATGTCACGGGTGCACAGATGGGCGCGTGGGATGAGGTCCCCCGCCTGTGCATATAAATGGCACTGTCAGAGACTGACAGCCTTATTTAAAGGGCTTTTGCCACAAACAATTGTACATTTTAAATAATAAATAATTTTACATTTTTATTACTACATATTAGAAAAAAAAAAGTTCCACAATTGGATGTGTTAAAAAAAATTCCTGTCCCAAAATATTTTTATAAATGTGCCCCTGTGTAATGGATGTGTCTGACCATGCAAAGACAGGTTGGATATACCAGATCTCCTGGGCATGGGAGGAAGTAACAGAGTATACAGACATTACAGCATAGGATCACAGCTGTTTCCTTACCTCAGAAAAATTAAGCGTATGGAGGGTGTACAATAGATGATGCAAGGGACCAGATTTGAGAAATCATTTTGTAAGGAAACATGGCAATAGTTAGGTAAGTGAGGTGAGTTTATAGGCTAGTCTAAAGAAATGTGTTTTTAGGGCAAGTTTAAAACTGTGGGTATTGGGAATGAATCAAATTATCCTGGGTGGTGCATGCTAGAGAAATGGTGCAGCACGAGAGAAGTCTTGAAGAAGGGAGTGAATTATAGAGGATGTCAGTCTTAGGTCATTAGCGGAATGGACTGCATGGGTAGAGTGACAGATGTAACTCTCGCAGGAGCTACAACAGACAGAAATGTGGGCGGTGCAGAACAGTGGAGACTTTGTGGCTGAGAGTAATAAGTTTATAATGTACTCTGTAGTGGATGGGAACCAGTGCAATGACTGGCACAGGATAAAGGCATGGGTGAAGCAGTTGTAGAGGAATATGATCCTGGCTGCTGAATTCAGGATGGATTGGAGAGGAGAGAGTGTAGTAAGAGGGAGACCAATTAGTAGAGAATTGCAATAATCCAGACGAGAATTAATTAGGGCGACAATAACAGTTTTTGCAGAGTCAACAGTAAGGCTATGTGCCCACTGGGCGTTTATGCTGTGTTTTAGGTGATCAGTTTTTAGTGCATTTCCTGCAGTCTAAACAGATCCTCTTTTTTTGCAAAAAAAAAAAAAAGCATTACAAGAGCATCATCTGATTGTGTTGCTTTTTTACTCCATAAGCAGGGGCAGAGGGGGACACAGACAAGCACACACTCACAATTTATCACCTTCCCCAAGGTCCGCGGTGTGCAGCGAAGGGTTACTTTTGGGTATCCCGTTCACGGGTTGGCGGACTGGTCACATGGCCAGGTCCTTTTGACTTCTTGCAGGTCCTATTACCCGATGCCTGAAAGTAACACATCGCCGGACCACGCTGTGGGATCGCCGGGGAGGGTAAGTAATTGGTTGATAGAGTTTGTGGTGTGGAAAGCACAGTAATAAAGCATCACAAACAGATTGTGTGAATACCAATCCATTTGTGACACTTTTTTGGGGGGTTAGAATGGGAGTCAACGGGAAAAACTCAGCTCAAAAACAGACATGTAATTGACATGCTTGGTTTTGAGTGCATCCGCTTTCTACAGCAAAAATGGAAGACCTAAAAAACACACGTGGGTACAGCATTTTTAAATTGTCATAGACTTTAATGTAAATGCTGTGAGTGATCTATTTTTGCTGCAGAAATTTAAAAAAAATGGATCACCTAAAACGCAGCACAAAACACCCAGCCAAATTCTAGAGATGTTTTTGAGATGTAGGTGACATGATCGAGTGAGTGATCGGATGTGGGGAATGAAGATCAAACATGACCTCACGACAGCGGGCGTGCTCCTGGGGAGTAATAGTACAACTACAGATGTGAAATTCAATGCACAGATTTTTTTATAGGGTTTTTCTGCCTTTTAGCATTTTAAAATTAGATGCTTGTTCCCAAACTCAGCAAATATTATTGAAATGTAATGATATCTTAAAATGTGTTACTGACAAGCTACTTTTTCAACATATAAGTCTGATTTGCAAGGCTAATAGGGCCCCCAGAAATTCAGAGTATCGGATGTGTGTGTCTAGTGGAGAAGTGGCCGTGCAAGCATGATCTATATTCTTGATGGTTTGCAAACTTCTTTATTACAAAGATTGATGTCTGCTTTGATAGAACGCCACAAAGGCTCTTAGAAAACACTGAGTTATCGTGCATGCTATGTACTCTAAGTGTGGGGGAGGGTAACCTTTTAAATGCACTCAGTCTGGCTCGTATTATCTCATCAAAGAAATATTCAAACATTTCCATAGAATATACTTAATTCCTTAACTCTTCCAAGAAGGTGGAAGTTTCTCAACCCTAAAGTAACTGGCGTTTATAATCTTATTTTACAATGCGTTTCTTACAACTTGTGTAATAGCAGATTAGAGACATCACAAAGAAGGATTTGTATTTCAGGTCTCTTTATTTGCGATTTACAAATAATCCTCAGGATTTTTATAGGTTCTTCTGAGAACGATGATCACAACAGGCTACATCCAAGTAGTTTCCACACACCACAGACAGCAAACGTCCCCACCTTTCTTTTCTGTGCAGTTTAGGTGAGTAATATCAGTAATCTATTATTAGTGAGCAAGTCAAAGTCCAAGGTCCAGAAAAAGCAAAGGTACATAAGAACACATTAGGAACTTTAAAGCAACACTACGTCTTTTCTTTTTTCCCTCGCTGTAGTGGAAGTCCCCTGCCCCAGTCTTATACTCACCTTACCCCCATCGTCATCCTTTTCCAGCGCTGCTCCAGTCGGCCTCATGGGATTTGTGACACCCCCTTCCCCGGAAACTCCAGTGTCCTGTGTTGTATGGAGTACACCAGAAGTCACTTTTCAATGCATCTCTATGGGATGGGAGTTTCGTTCTGGTTCTCTGCAATGCCCTGATCACTCACTTGTGACATAACTTCTCACGTCTGGCCAGTCAGAAGTTATGGGAAAAAGATGGCGCCTTGTGTCTGGAGTGGAGTTGAAAAAGAATGAAAACACATGAGTACAACACTAGGGGCAGGGGGCTTATAACTAAAGCATCACTACACGCACTGGAAAAAACTGCTGTAGTGGTGATTTAACTAACAAAAAAACTTAGAATATATGTATCTGTCACATTTCATGTAGCATCTCTAGAATAACTCTATTCACTTGCATAGTATTGTATGGGAATATTTGAGACTATTATTTGGCGTAAAACGACGTTAGGTACAGAGAGTAATCTTCAAGATACCCAAGGATATGAAATCACCAGGATAGTAATTCCATGTTTAGTATAGAGATATTCGCATCTCACATATCTATAGTAAGTCCTAACAGGGGGCCCTGCCTTGTGCCTATATGAACAGATAGGTGGTCGAGCATGTACGACCACCTTTTCATTCAAAGCAGTTACAGATGTAATAAGTGCTGGTCCCAAAGGTTGAATGTTATTTTTGGACCATCCTGTTCATATGACAGAAAAGTCTGAGATAGAAATAACCTTAAATCTTATACCATATTTTCCGCACCATAAGACACACCGGATTATAAGGCGCAGTGCGGAAAATACAGTAAGTACATTTGAAGCCCATTTCCAATAACTAGTAAAAACTAGTTATTTACTACAATAAAATAGTAAATAGGAGGCCAAGATGAATATAACATTTTATTTATAAAAGGAAAAATGCAACAAGCCATTATTAATCCCTTAAAGGGATCCTGTCACCCCCAAAACACCTCTAAAGCTATTAAAAGCTGTCCCTAGAGCATATTCACACTTACCCTACACTCCTTTTAGCTCCTAAATGCACCAAGTGAAATTGAAGATAAATGTTATTACACTACCTCATTAGGGATGATAATGAGTGACTATGCTATTCATAGTCACCCTGGCAGGCTCTCCCACTTCATGTTATCACGCCTCCATAGGCGTGATCTTCTAATCAGATTAAAATGCGCGCCTCCCCGCCGCTCTGTGGTGTCTCTGTCGGCCTGTAGTGGGGCTGGGTGACGCGAATCGCGTCATTTCCGGCGCCGGGTGACGTATGTACACCTGCGCCGCTTTTAGCTTCAAGACCCGCACTGCGCATGCGCATCACCCAGCCCCACTACAGGCCGGCCGAGACACCACAGAGCGGCGGGGAGGCGCGCATTTTAATCTGATTAGATTGACAGTGTCTGTGATTGGCTGTTGGGCCCTTCTGCAGTGAATATCCAAGAAGTTAATGAGCGGCCCGGAAGTACAAGCAGCAGGACTCTGGTAAGTATGATGCTGATATGTAATCACTAGATGCTTTCTTTTTACAGCCCCCCAGCCCCATCCCATAACTTTAAAGTCTGAATTTGGAGTTCGGACTCAAGTTCGAGTCACGGTGGGCCCCAAACTAGGACTTTAACCTGCCTATCGGTATTCCCGAGCCTGACTAGGGGTTAACTTTCACTGTCAGAAGCGGTAACCCCGAGTCACGCTCGGGTTTAACCGCGGGCAGTGTTACAGAGAAGGAACAATGGCACCGCCTCCCCTGCAGCCGCGGGTAAGAATTGGGGGGGTGCTGTCACAGAATGGCAGCGCCGCCCCTGCAGACGCGGGTAAGAACCGGGGGGGTGCTGTCACAGAATGGCAGCCATGCCCCTGCAGCCACGGGTAAGAACCGGGGTTTGGGGGGTGCTGTCACAGAGTGGCAGCGCCGCCCCTGCATCCGCGGGTAAGAACCGGGGGTTTGGGGGGTGCTGTCACAGAATGGCTGCGCCACCACTGCAGCCGCGGGTAAGAACCGGGGGTTTGGGGGGTGCTGTCACAGAATAGCAGCGCCGCCCCTGCAGCCGCGGGTAAGAATCGGGGTTTGGGGGTGCTGTCACAGAATGGCAGCGCCGCCTCTGCAGCCGCGGGTAAGAACCGGGGGTTTGGGGGTGCTGTCACAGAATGGCAGCGCCGCCCCTGCAGCCGCGGGTGTGGAGTGGGGGGGCCGCCACTAAGCTGGTCTTAGCCCCAGCTTGCCTCTGCCAGCTTGCCCCTGATCCCCATCCCCCTGCAGGGGGATCCCTGATCCCCAACCCCACCCCCGCTCCACACCAGACGCTGCCAGCACAACCCCCTCCCCCCCTCCGCTCCTCACCTAATGCTGCACCAGGGCCCCAAAGGCTGAAGGTCCACCACTGGGCAGGAACGCTGTGCATTACAGCAGAGGAGCTCTGCAGAGCATTACAGCAGAAGAGGGGCTCTGCAGAGGAGCGGGGGGGGGGGGGGATGTTACCAGCCACAGCAGAGGAGCGGGGGGACATGGAGGTCTGGGAGCTGGGGGCTGCAGAGGAGGGGCGGGAACAGTTACCCTCCTCGCCTCTGTCACGGGGGCTCCCTACTGATGCTTGAGGGGCCCTGGTGCAGCTGAACCAGCTGCACCACGGTAGGTCCGCATCTGACGCTCGGGGTAAATGGCGGCGGAGTCTCCTTACCCTTCAGATGCCTCCATATGACTTCCTGGTTCCGTCTCTGTGAGCCGCAGCGGCTCATTGGAGGCGGAACTGGGCGGGAAATACAATTGTATAAAATTTCTGCCCATAATAAAAAAGAATAAAATTTGTGCCCATAAAAGAAATTTTTTACCAAAAAAATGGTACCCGCTTTTAGTACAAAATTCCTGACATAATCATACCGCCAGGGAGGTCAAAACATTTTGCACAATACTGCATAAAATTTAGATCTCTTCTGAAGTCGATACATTTCTACTCCAGACGTGTACTAATAACATGTAGACACCATAAAAAGAGGTTTTCGCTATAACTATGGTATCTAAAGTAGCTAAATAAGTGAAGTTATTAACCTCCACCTCCAGGCAATTTTCCACTTTTCCATTTCTTCCAAGACCCATAACTTTATTTTTTCACCAATATAAACATATAAGGGCTTGTTTTTTGTGGGACGAGTTGTACTTTTGAATTACATCATTCATTTTACCATATAGTGTACTGGAAAAAGGAAAAAAAATTCCAAGTGCAGTGAAATTGCAAAAAAAAGTGCAATTACACATTTTTTGTTTTTTTTATTCACCATGTTCACTATATAGTAAAACTGACTTGACGGTGTGATGCCTCAGCTCGATACGAAATTGTAGATGCCAAACATGTATAATTTTACTTTTATTTAAGTCGTGAAAAAAAAAAAAATTTAAAAGAATGATACTTTTGGCGCCATTTCCCATGACCCGTAGCATTCTCATTTTTCGGGATCTGGGGCTGTGTGATGGCTTATTTTTTGCGTCTTGAGCTGACGTTTCTAATTATACCATTTTTGGGTAGATGTCATGTTTGGATCATCTGTTATAGTATTTTATTGCAATGTTGTGGCGACCAAAAAAGTATAATTTTGGCGTTTGGTAAACTGGATAGTGGAACGGAAAGTCCAATCTGATTAACTGATTTTATATTTTGATATATCGGGCATTTCTGAAAGCTGCGATAGTAAATACGTGTATTTTTTTATACTTTTATTGTCAAAAGGGTGGTGATCTTTTTTAAAACTTTTTTTAAGCGTTTCCTGTGTTTTACATGGCCCTTGGGCACCTCAGGACTGCACACTCTGATTCTTTATACTGTGCAGAGAGTTGTTTCAGCATCCCTCTCTATAGCACAAATGATCAGATTCTGCCAACGATGCGGCTCAGGGATCGCTGGTAAGAAGTCATTCATGACAGCATCCGTGGCCATCAGCTGACACCACGATGTCATGGCAACTGATAGAGGCCCCATGATCTCCATGAGCTGGCTGCCAATCAGCATGACATCAGCAGCAAGGCTGCGGAGTCAGTGTTGTGGAGTTGGAGCCCATTTTCGTGGAGTCGGAGTTGGAGTCGGTAGAAAATGAACCAACTCTTGACTCCTAAAATATATAATACATTGGGTACAGTAGTCAAATGCACAATATGTGGAATATTATTAAAATCAATATTTTTTTATGTTCTATCTAAATATCTTGATTATTGTATCATAATAAAGATTAAAGCCTGATGTTTACATTGTACTACAATAAATGTATCACTTAAATATGAGCCATATATGAAGGAGTCAGAGTTGAAAGAGTCGGAGTCAGGGAAATTCAGGAGTCAGAGTTGGTGTTTTGACTTACAAACTCCACTGACTTGATCAGCAGGCATACCTAGTCAACAACTCTGGCTATGTGACGTGAGCGGATGGAGCTGAATTGCTGGCAGGAATGGTTTGCAGCTGCAAAGATCAGCACCAGGCACAACAGACAGGCAGATATTAACTATCTGCCTACTAACCCATCGTAAAAAAGTTCAATAGTTCTGGATACCCCTTTTCAGGCCAATTTACAGTGGCCAATAATCCTACAAATTCTAACAGCATCTCATCGTTCATGATAACAGTGTAATGTGAATGAGTTTAGCCAAAATTACTGGTTCATCAAACATATATTCATTAAGGCAAAAAAAAAATTCTTGCTTAACTTTCAAAAATTGTCTAAAATAAATGCATCATTCACATGTTCAACAATTTGACAGAATAAAAAAGAAGAGTGAAATTTCAAGTCCTAAATAGGGTTGATCGTGTCAGATAGTTCAGTAGCCGTAGGAGCAACACAACATATAAATATTCAGATTACCTAAAAAAAAGTGGATTCACTAATTCAATTACATTTAATTTGTACAGTGTCAATGCAAATGTTTTCACAATACTTTAGGAATCTATGTACTCAAAAATAAATGTCATCCCTTATGGAATATGAGCGTTGTGCACCTCTACACGTCACATCATCGGAGTGATCCCAGTGCACCATGTTTGACATTACGATCACTATTCAACCATTCATGATTCTCGCCCTGTACAAACACTTGTCTGATACTGTTGGCTAGCCTGAGTTATGATCGCCCCATACATCCATTAAACCATTATCTGTTCATATAAAAACGAATCCCATGGATATGTGAACATTTTAAGTGTTTGGAGCAGAAATTTCGGTATATTTTGACAGGAAATACGCAGCAACAAAAACGTGCATTTTTGCTTTGTTTTCAGTACATTTTTTACACGATTTTGGTGCAGATTTTTCCTATGCATAAGAATTACTGAAATGTGGAGCCATGATTGACATGCTGCAGATTTAAAGGGAGCCTGTCAGGTCCTCCGTGCACCCAGAAGGATGAGCAGTTCTGTGCGCATACTCAGAATCCCTGCATAACAGTGCCTTCCTATCGTAGCATCCTGTGAGGTTCTCAGACTTTTTGCCATATCTGCTGTCGTTTTTGTTTTGAATCTAGTTTTTTCCCGTCGGCCATCTTGCTTCCTTTCTTGCTGCATCCACCATGCCCTCAATAAGTATGGAGTCCTCAGACTCTATGTTCCCGCCCAGTCCTTGCCTCTTGCCCATTTAAGCAGCCTCAGCTGGCTAATCAGGGCTTCTGAATATTGTCTGCAGCCTGTCAGTTTTCTGTCCTCCTGAAGCTTTGTGAACTTTCTATTACATCCTCTACTTAAATCCATGTGTGTACACAGGAACACTTCTGCTGACACAGACAATTACAAGGAAATAGTGACTTTGAAACTACGGTATTTCTAAAAACCTATGCTGGAATTAAGGATTTATTCCTGCTTGCCGTGTTTTCAGCCTCTGCATCTGCACCTGTGTTTAACCATATTCCTGTTTTGTGCACTTGTATGAAGCTGTTTAAATCTCCCGCGCCGACATCACCTATTCGGTGTCAGCGCGGGAGATTTAAACAGATGTCAGATCAGCTGTTTCTCCCCACTGACACCGGCGGGAGATCAGCGGCGTCTCTACATGATCTCCCGATGGCCGCCGCTGATCACCGGGAGAGATTTCAATGTGATCCGCAGCGTTCTCCTGCGCTGTCATGCGGAGGACACTGCCGATCCATTGAGATCCATGCATTTTTTGCGCGCTTACGGAAAAAACAAGCGCGCCCGAATGCACAAAAAATGCAACATGATGCGTTTGGAGGTCATAAATTACGCGCATCCATACACAAATGCGGCCAAACGCAGCCATACGCAGGCACATGCGTTCCCATGTTAAACATAGGAACGCATGTGCGCAAGCGTTTGGCTGCGTTCGGTGCGCTGCGTGCCAAACGCAAGTGTAAAGGCACCCTTAAAGGTGTCACAAGGTTTTTTGCAACCTAATCTGAGAATAGCATAATATAGGACCCGAGATATTGATTCCAGTAATGTGTCACTTACTGGGCTGCTCAGTGTACTTTTGATAAAATCACTGTTGGCCTGCTGCCAAGTAGTCTGGCATATTCACAGATCGCTAAATCTGCAAGACAGAAAACACTAATTTTATCAAAATGACAGCAAGCAGCTCAGTAAATGACACATCGCTGGATTCAGGGTTTCTATTTCTACATTATGCTGCTCTCAGAGGGATGGCAAAAACCTGGTGACAGGTTCCCTTTAAAGGGATCCTGTCACCCCCAAAACACCTGTAAACCTATTAAAACCTGTCCCTAGAGCATATTAACACTATCCCTACACTCTTTTTACCTCCTAAATGCAGTAAGTGACATTGAATAAAAACGTTTTATAAGTACCTGATTACTGATGATAATGAGTGACTATCTATTCATAGTCACTCATCCAGGCTGCCCCTCTGCTTCATATCATGCCTGAATAGGCGTGATCTACAGCCCACATTCAAATTGCCGCCTCCCTGCTGTGCCCTGTCTCGTCCGAGGCTGCAGTGTGGCTGGTGACGCGATCCGCGTCATTCCCGGCGCCTGGTGACGTATTTAGACCGGCGCCGCGCTGTCAGCTTCAAAATGCGCACTGCGCATGCCCAATGCGCATGCGCAGTGCGCATTTTGAAGCTGACAGCGCGGCGCCGGTCTAAATACGTCACCAGGCGCCGGGAATGACGCGGATCGCGTCACCAGCCACACTGCAGCCTCGGACGAGACAGGGCACAGCAGGGAGGCGGCAATTTGAATGTGGGCTGTAGATCACGCCTATTCAGGCGTGATATGAAGCAGAGGGGCAGCCTGGATGAGTGACTATGAATAGATAGTCACTCATTATCATCAGTAATCAGGTACTTATAAAACGTTTTTATTCAATGTCACTTACTGCATTTAGGAGGTAAAAAGAGTGTAGGGATAGTGTTAATATGCTCTAGGGACAGGTTTTAATAGGTTTACCGGTGTTTTGGGGGTGACAGGATCCCTTTAAGCAAGCCTGTGTCTCCTGTGTTCCCTTGCACACATGCATCAGACTCTATACAGGCAGTATTCCAGATGTAAGCCATCCATAAACAGATCTTTAGAAAAAGTATTTTTAGAGACCATTTATGAGATGCCAATTTGAGCTTTGACTAGTCGAGGGGGTGTTAGTTCCCCGACTAGTCGGCACACTTTGCATGTTATCTCACCCCTGTGAGAGTGATAACCTGCTTTATACAGCAGGCAGCATCATCTGCATCTCTATACAAAGCCACACTATGTATCCTTCAGCATTGAGCTTCTCTGACATCCGGGTATATGTGTACCAGCTTCAGAGAGGTGTAGGTTGCATGACCAGAAGTGCAGCGACATCCAATCATGCGCACTACACCTCTCTAAAGCTGGTACACATATACCCGGATGTCAGAGAAGCTCAATGCTGAAGGATACATAGCGTGCCTTTGTATAGCGGATGCTGATGATGCTGCCTGTATAAAATATGTTATCACTCCCACAGGGGTGAGATAACATGTAAAGTGTGCCGAATAGTCGGGAAGTAACGTCCCCTCGACTAGTCAAAGCCATAATTAGCATCTTATAAGTGGACTTTACAAATAATTTTTCTAAAGATCTGTTTGTGGATCCTACTATATGCTGGGATTGTTAGGTAGGGATTCTAGGTACCGTATGTACACAGACCTCATGTGGGGTTCTGGGTGCACAGGAGACCTCACAGGGTCCCTCTAAAGGAGAAAATAGTCAACATGTGCATTATGGTGGGTTTACACACACCAATTTCTGTGTCCAATATCTGAACAGATATCTGGTTGCAGTGAAATCATGGATACATTGCTCCATTTTGTGGCTGTGTACAACATGGAGCAATGTATCCATGATTTCACTGCAACCAGATATCTGTTCAGATATTGGACACAGAAATTGGTGTGTGTAAACCCACCATTAGACTTCGGGATTCTCATTGATTTTGCTGGCATAAGGAAACTCATTCAGGATTTTTTATGTTTTATTTTTTTATGTTCATTCAGGATTTTTTATGTTTATTTTTTTATGTAAGCAGTGAGGTAGTGACGGGCTATATTGTAAATGGTCGATATGTATCACAGAGGTGGAAGTCCTCTGTGATGTTAACCTGGAATGTTTGTGCTGGGACTTGTAGTTCCATGAGGTTTTAGTAATATGCAGGGCCAGATTCATGGGATGGTCAGAAAATGCTAGGCAGGTCTGACCATGCAAATACCTCCCACCCATGGGTGCCCCATGAGCTATAATGAAGCTGGTGTTTGGTCACATGGTTGCTTGGTTTGGAAGGTCTCCAAACTTCCTAAAGGCACAAACAAGAGAGCATGTGTGTGCAGAGCCGGTGGTGGCTCTAACGTTAACTTTGGGAAGCTGGAGTCCTACTGGGGACCTGGACAGACAGGAGTCAGTGTGGATATATTACATATCCTGGCCGGTGGTACTAGATAGGCAGCCTCTCCAGACGTGCAAAGTGTCAGGAGTCAGTGTATGGAGCCGGCCATAACCGGGACAGGTAACCTCAAAGGGGGCTGTGTGCTGACCGAGGTCAGTGAGTGAAGGTTGTCAGACCCTCACGGAGATACTCAGGCACAGTTATAGCCAGAGTGGTCAGGTGTACCCGCTGAAGATATGGACTGTGTGCAATGACTAATTTCTGAACAGCCAGAGATCGGTGTGTTTAGTCCACTTTGAGTGGTTTATGCTCTGTCTGAATAAACCATCTGGACTCCTATAATATAAACCGTTCCTGAGTGCCTCAATCCCAACACAATCAGGGAGCGGTGTCTCACAGCAGATATAATAAGCATCTGATTTTCATCAGTGTTTGCTCAGTGATGAGTAAAAAATAAATTGCAATGTTAAAAATGGACAGCATTGTGTACTATCGGTGATTTTTCTAGGAACCATCAGCTTGGATGAACTATGTAAAATAAAAAGACGTGAACAGCTCCATAAATAACAGAACGCGATCCTGATGTCTGAATGAAGCTTATGGGTGATGTCGATGTAGATCCCAGGGGAGAGCACAGGACATCAGATTAATGGACACTGTAAATGGAGGGTCCTAATAACGATTTTGCTTAGGGTCACAGAAGCTTTATGTTGGAACAATATCTACAATGCATAATTCAAAGAAAAGAAAAGCAGAAACAAAAATCCAACTCATTTATAGACACGAGAGTTAGGTGGAATCAGAAAATCATCTGATCTCCCTCAAGATGGCAAGGAAACACCAAGAACCCTGAGAAAGACTTCCCAGGACCATACATTTGCCACGCACATCAGAGGGCACCATAATTGGGGTATGCTAGTCACCTATCTACCAATCCTGCCCACCAGAAATGACAGACTTTGGCTCAGTGCCATGTACAGAACAAGAGTCTATGGGTACCGTCACACCTGGCGATGGCACCGCCGATTTCTTAGGCGACATAGGTGCATGGCGTTTCGGCGCCGATATCGCCCCTGCGTCGCCTAATGTAAAGGGCTACATATCGCCTCTCAGTGGTCGCCTGGTTTCACATCAGTGCTCTGAAACCAGGCGAGCACTCAGGGGCGATGTGTAGACATCGCCCCATGTAACAGGGGGACGGCAATCTGACAGGCGATGGGAGCCATAGGCTCCCATGTTACAGCATCGCCGCTGGGCTTTTTAGACACCCAAGTGGCGATGCCGCCTGTCAGATTGCCGATGCGTCGCAGGAGGTGTCGCTGCATGTAAACATGCGACAGAGACGCTGGCGGGTGCCAAAAACGTGCGCGCTCCTGCCCGTCGCCGACGACATCTCTAGCAACGTTACCTGGTGTGACGGGCCCCTATGAGAGAGATACTAAGAGCTCATCAAGTGCCAGAGTTACTGCCATAGTGCCAGCTGCCTGGACTGAGCATGCCACAGTCAGGAATCACAGAGAGGTAGCACCTTGGAGAGATGCCCAGTGGTAAGACATTGGCTTTGTACCAGATCTAAGTTTACAGCCTAGGCACTGGGAGAAGGTGATGAAGATGACCCTGTGCCAGATCTCAGTCTACAGACAGGGCACCTGGAGAAGGTGATGAAGATGACCCTGTGCCAGATCTCAGTCTACAGACAGGGCACCTGGAGAAGGTGATGAAGATGACCCTGTACCAGCTCTAAGGGTACCTTTACACACGGCTACATTTGTAGCTTGTCACCAGGTAACTTACTGGTTGCAGTGAAATCATGGAGAGATTATTCCATTTGTACACAGCAACAAGATAGAACCATGTATCCATGATTTCACTGCAACCAGTAAGTTACCTGGTGACGAGCTACAAATGTAGCCGCGTGTAAAGGTACCCTCATAGATGCAGAACAGCAGGCAGAATGCTCCCATTACCACATGCCATCTCTGGGCTCCTAAGCACAGTACCTGGTGAGATGGACCTAGGCGTTCATCAGCCCATATCAGTGTGCCCCTACACCGGCTGCCCCTCCATAATCCAGGGCTCTGCGCACCGTACAGGACAGCAGGCGGCCATAACGCCTAATGAGGGTCGCGGAGTCCCCGTAGATGTCACTCACCTGTATCTGGTCCCGGGCAGGCAGCCCCTGTCAGCTCCGGTCCCCCCCACCCCCCGACATCATGTCCTATCTCCGCCGTTCTCTCTCTGCCTCTCTCCCGGGCACGAGAAGCGCGTACACAGCCCGGGGCTGCCAGGCACTGGAGCGAGAGATGTCAGCGGCGCGCTCATTGGGCAGTCTGGAGAGGGGCTTCAATGAGACCCGACGTGTGATTGGTAGAGTGACTGATGGGCGGGCACACGAGTAGTGAGCGGTGTACAGTGCTGGGGGTCTCTTCATTGAGTCGGTGACGTGCAGCATCCTCCACTGAGGCGTCATTGTGTGCTGTGTGCCCGCCGTGTGCCAGCTGCTGCTATACGGGCTGTATCCAGGGCTCCACTTACAATATGTAATTCACCATGAGATGGATGGAAAGTAACGAAGAACGTTAATACATTATAGTGCTGAGGCAGAAGGAACTACCACAACACTGCAGGCACACACTAATGAGAGCATACCCTAATGCCAGGCATTACTGCATAACCTAAGGCCAGCACCTAAGAACATACCATCAAGACAACACATGAGAATATACCATATGGAAGGCACATGATACCCCTAAAGCAACCACATTAGGACATACCCTAAAGATGATACACGAGAATATGGCAGGCACATGATAGCATGACCTAAGGTCAAGAGATTAGGACATACCCTAAAGCCAACACGTCATACCCTAAAGATGATACACGAGAATATGGCAGGCACATGACAGCATGACCTAAAGCCAAGGATTAGGAGATACCCTAAAGCCAACACATCATACCCTAAAGATGATACACGAGAATATGGCAGGCACATGACAGCATGACCTAAAGCCAAGAGATTAGGAGATACCCTAAAGCCAACACGTCATACCCTAAAGATGATACACGAGAATATGGCAGGCACATGACAGCATGACCTAAAGCCAAGAGATTAGGACATACCCTAAAGCCAAGACGTCATACCCTAAAGATGATACACGAGAATATGGCAGGGACATGATAGCATGACCTAAGGCCAAGAGATTAGGACATACCCTAAAGCCAACACGTCATACCCTAAAGATGATACACGAGAATATGGCAGGGACATGATAGCATGACCTAATGCCAAGAGATTAGGACATACCCTAAAGCCAACACGTCATACCCTAAAGATGATACACGAGAATATCGCAGGCACATGACAGCATGACCTAAGGCCAGCAGCCCAGCACATAAGTACATATCCTAAAGACGACATATGAGAATATACGAATATACAATATGGCAGGCACATGATAGCAAGACCTAAAGACAACACATGAGAATATGGCAGGCACATGATGGCACAATCTAAAACCAAGAGATTAGGAGATACCCTAAAGACCGTCACATGAGCATATACCATATGGCGACACAGAATAATAATCTAAAGGCAGGAGATTAGGACATACCCTAAAGACAACACATGAGAATATGGCAGGCACATGATAACATAACCTAAAGACAAGAGATTAGGACATACCCTAAAGAAAGACCGTCACATGAGCATATACCATATGGCAACACAGGGTTAACAAAACCAATTTTAGCACCATTATTTATATGCTACCACCCCTGTAGATCAATATCCTAGGGATAGTGCAAAGGCACATCATACTCCATCAACATATATGAACCAAGGAGAAAAGGAGTACCATGCAGTAAACTACAGCTTCTTTATTTCGCTTAAAGAGGTGTCATAGGAGAACATTTATCGCCTTCTACAATTAAGGCCGAAGGCCATCAATATGCATCACAATACATGGTAAATGAACAATCAGGGTGTCCATGCAAGGACCCCGTACAAAAATGAACTGTAGATATATTTAGAGAGAACAAATAAAATATGATTATGACAGTTCTACTCATATAAGGGACAACTGCCCAGTAGAGTGACCAGTGCATAAGAATCTCAACAGAGGAATGACATCCAAACTGTAATCTCAAAGTGCATAGTGCAATCTTTAGCAGCGTGAATTTAAGTATTCCATATCATAGAGAAAGTACAGATGGAAGTCATTACCTTGTATTTTAGATGGACAAATACCAGTATCAAGGGGGTTGATCAGACCCAATTGGTGGTGAAAAGAAAGGAAAAAATACACAGAGGCCCAACGCACGTTTCACCTGCCTAGTGCAGGTTTCTTCAGGGGGATGTAGAGATTCTGGTGTACTAACACATACCTAGTGAATCCTTTTTATACCCATGTGTATCCTTGTAATAATTACCCTCATCTTCGTGCCTGCTGCTTGTAATGGCGCTCGGCCCCGGAATTCGTGTCATCCGCCGCCGGATGCGGCGTCGGGGCCATAATGCGCGGGAGCGGGGACGTGTCACCATGGTTCCCGCGCATGCGCAAACACCCGCAGAGACGCCGGTTCAATCCGACGAGCCACGGGCCCTCTAAAACCAGGTAGCCGTAGGCACCACAAGACGGTACCTCACTCCTCAGGCCCATAATCAGTCCAAGACTACGAAGGTAACAGTCCAGATTCCAGTGGCGGGAGAGAGAGTGCGTTCCTGCTGCTCCCGGCCATACCAGTCAAGGATAACCCGTGCCTCACCGTACAAGACCAGGGGACTGGCGAGAGAGCTCTGCAAAGGTGGTTAAAGACAGAGAGGAAGAATTAGACTTAGGTTCCCAAAGATATAAAGAAAGGAACATCTTCAGACTCCATAGGGGCTCCCTGAACCTGTAGCTACGTCCCCGTTCTTCCAGACTGTACTGGTGTATTGTATGACATCTCCGGTACCAGTAAAAGAAAGTTGAAGCTGAACAGTGTCTGTCTTCCTACCCTCCGGTGCCTGGAGGGCCTCAGCATCCTCAGAGGGGTAAGAACAACTACTCCCCTCATCCATCATCGTTGCCCTGAGGTAAGCTCCACCTGTGGGGAGCTGTAGTACACTTAGCTGCATCCCATCACCTCAGTGGCCTGCCCCCAGCGCTGGTACTGACAGGTGGTGTCACGGACTATTAATCCTTGTAAATATTTCCCCCATCAAACAAATGACAGCCAGGGCATGTAACCAGGAACCCATGATTCCCCGTCACAGCCATCAACCCATCCCAGTGTCCGAGTACCCCTCTCCCTGTGCTCATCAATAACATAACCTAAAGACAAGAGATTAAGGCTTACTCTAAAGATGACACATGAGAATATGGCAGGCACATGACAGCATAACCTAAAGACAAGAGATTAGGACATACCCCAAAGATGACACATGAGAATATATTGTATGGCAGGCACATGATTGCATAACCTAAGGCAAGCAGATTAGGGAATACCCTAATGGTACCTTTACACGCCGCCACAACAGGATGGATACAACCCGCTACAGGCTACAAATGTAGCTTGTCGAGCCAATATTGCCCGTAGTAGCGGCGTCTGAAGACGGGACGACACAGCCGGCTACAGATACCTCTGTATCCGTGCACTGCCCATAAACATATGGCAACATCGCCGATTGTAGCGAGCTGTATCGGCGTGTAAAGAAGCTACAGAAGGGAACTCTGGACACCCGGCGATGTAGCTGCAATGTGGCTAAGGCGTCACCCATGCTGCGTGATACCGCGCCCCTTCAGCGATCATTGGTGGAAGATGCTGCGTTACGATTGGCCCTTGCCTCACAGCCCTCCATCTTGGATGAGCTGTCCCTTCAGCACTACACATACGCGCCGTATGCACGATCAGATAGTAGTACAATTACGCGGACACACACTTGAACGTAAAATCATAAATGGCCCATGATCTACATACAGTGTGCACATCCTATCAACATGAAAACGAATAATGCGGGACACAGCGCACAAGTGTGTGTTACGTACCGCTCTGGCTTATTGCACAGCAGCTGGCGTAGAAGTGTTCCGGGTCTGGCAGTGCGCGCAGCGCGCACACAGATGCACACAATCCCATACCACATCGGAGGAGATTACCCAGTAGACAGATCAGAGCCGTGTTGTACGGACTGCACTGTGGGTCTTCTGCAGTAGGGGCCGCATAAGTGTGTCGGCCGAGTCACTGCGTGTTGGGCTACTTATAAAGGTGCGTCACCCCCACAGCGGTCGTAATGACGTCATGACGTTGGTTTCATTTTCACTCTGCCTGCAAGGTGCCAGCCCCGCCTCTGCACACACCATAGCAGTCATGGCAGCCGTGCACCGCGCCGCAACATGGGGGATAGCGGAGCTGATCATCCTCATTGATCATTGTGACCGTCGGGACTATTGGGGCCACCATCACCACCGCCACCCCAGGCTGCGCAATCGGTGCACCGTGCGGCGGATCCAGCGGGCCCTGCTCTGCCAACTGGGGGTACAGAGGACAGTAAAAGCGATCCAAAAAAAGATCGCTGACTTGAAGCACAAGTGCCCAGGTCGCATACTGGACATCCGTGCCAGGATTGCCAGGCTGCGTGGTGAGTAATTGTTGCCCCAAAACACACACCGCCACATGTGCATGTCCCACAATACACAAAAAATGATGGAAACATATGACAAGGGACAGTGTGGCCTACACAATCAAACACATCTTCACAGTGTTGTGCTCATCCAGTCAGGCCTAAAAATGTCTCACACGCACAGTCCATGCATACAACATGAGTGTATGCATCCAGCATCACCTGGTTGATGCTAAGTAAGGCTGGGGTCACACACACAGATATCTGCCCACATATTGTTTGCACATCTCTGTTTGCAGTCAAATCATGGTCACATGTTGACATTTGGAGAGAGCCTCAAAATGGAACAATGTGTCCATGCTTTCACTGCAACCAGAGATCTGTCAACAATATCTGGCCACATATCTGTGTGTGTGTGACCCCAGCCATAGCCGTCAAATACATACCCACACAAGCTCTTTGTAGGACAACAATGTGTAGGCATGATCTTATTACGTCTTTTATGTTCAAATTTCAAACTAGATGCTGAATCCTCATCAGAAGAAGGGCCCCATGCCCCACCCCCAGGTGGCCCATCAAGAACCCCACCACATCAGCCTCAAGTGGCACCCTTGTCCCCAGGGTCAACACCTTCCCCCGGGCCTCAGGAGCCAGACGTCCCGTCACCCACCGGGACAGAGGACGTGGAGGACCAGTCCGCACCTGGCAGCCCGCTGGAGTGTGACCAGCTGTCCCCATCTGCCTGGCTGCTGGAGGAACACATCAACTCCCCACAGGAGGGCGAGGAGCAGCAAGTACCTGGCGGCCCAGAGGAGTCTTTGCCCCGTAGCCCAGGACCACTGTTACCCCTGAACCACATAATGTGGCCACGGAGCCCCAGCCCGGGAGTAACACCACCTCCCACTGTCTCCAGCTCAGTGGCGAGTCCTGGGGTGACCATGTCCCCACACAGTGACTATGGTGGTAAGTGTGTTATGTTGCCACAGACACCCTGCACACTGTTGCTTCAATTTCATCTGGGGCCAAACAATTTATGTAAACAAAGTAAACCATGTTGGTTCTCCCTTTTTCCAGATGGTGAACGTGCGGGCTCATATGGATGGAGCTTGACCCCATCTCCCTCCCCGTCTGATGGTGAACTGGATTTGGAGGAACAGGGTAAGTGGATGGTTGCGGCCAGTCATGACTAACCATCAGCAGTGACGAGTGTGTACTAAAGTTTGTGTTTACTCCCAATACAGGTGCCCCTACCATGGAGGAATTCATCCAGGCCCATCAGGCATTTGTGGCCCGTTTGACCACGGCTCTACAGCGTGGCCTGCAGGACCTTGGCCGCCTGGCTCAAATGCTGGCGGACCTACACCCACACCATGGTTCACACCCATGAATTTGAGGGATGCATTGTATCCTGGCCAAACATGGCCCACAAACAGTTGTCCTTGTTGGACCCTAAAATTTTCACACGTTGGCTTGTTGCCTTGCAAAAGTGAAAATATTGGTTTTTATTTTTTTTTGCCCCCGTTGGGCTCTTTTCTTATAGTGTCCCACATTGGGACCATCACAAGTGTGGACTGGCTAGCCCCATCTGGCCTACAATCCCTATACTGTCCCACATTGGGACCATCACAAGTGTGGACTGGCTAGCCCCATCTGGCCTACAATCCCTATACTGTCCCACATTGGGACCATCACAAGTGTGGACTGGCTAGCCCCATCTGGCCTAAGCCTTCCTTGTATGATGGCAAATGTCTGTGACACATGTATGTTTACAATACAATGCTGTTCTAACTTTGTTATACGCTCCTTCATGTGACCTTACTAATATTTGGTGACCAAACCTCACCATAACCTAACTATGTGAGGCACATCACAACATCCCTTTGTGAATGTGCTAAGACATTCCAAATGAACCGATGGTGATCCTGCTGAGCGAGCACTGGCCCATATTGTGTGGCTTGGGGAAACCTATTATTGGCCACAATTACATTCACCCCCAAAAACCCACACAATCCTTATTCTGAAATGAATACACAATTGTGTTAATAAAAAAAATTTATTCCAGCCTGGAATTTAAAATAAATTACAAATAATAGAATTTTAGTGGAAAAAAAAATTTAAAAAAAACCACTAATTTTGGCCAAAAATCAATCAACAAAATATACATATAAAACGCAATTCCTGAAATTATAAAGTCCAGACTGCCAATTCTGTGCATTGGCTACTAGTGTCCAAATTACTCCTCTTCTGTCGGCTCTGACAATGCCGCATCCCCCTCCTCTGAGGGCAGCCCCGACCTGCCCCAGAATGTCTGGTTGAACGACGATGTGTTGAGGGGGGATGGGGTGACTGTGGCGGGGCCGGTCTTCTCACGGGCCGAGATGGGGCAGCTGGTGAAAGGGGCCACAAGGTGTGTTGCATGGGGGAGGGGACGTGGCAGCCCCATTGAAGGGCCCCATCATCGGCAGCATCAGCGGCATTGTGGAACACCCTCAGAAGGATCTTCTTCTGGAGCGGCTCCATCCCTCGCATTCTGTTGCTCATGTAGAGGGCGTCGGGGTCCATGTGGGTCCGTTGTTCATCCAACAACACGCGTCGGGCCCAGGTCGCCAGCTCCGTCTCAGGTGGTGCAGGACGTCGGCGGCGACGGATCCCGGAGCTGGGACCTGGGCCTGGACCCACATCACTCGCCGCGCCCTCCTGCTCAGCCCCAGATGTCATGGGCTGAGCATCATCAGCAACAGAATCCTCGGCAATGGAGCCGTCCTCTTCTGGGGCCTGTGGGTGGGGAAAAAATATAAAAAAAATCCATTAGTGGAGGCTATATCAACTGTATACATTCACAACAGGACTCTATATACCACTCCCACACACACCAAGCCCAACTACCAGAATGCAAAATGAGGAATAACACAGTAAAGCAAATAAGGTTCAAGACCCCAACACCAGTGGTTCTCCTGTACACTCACCTCGACCATTCCAGGAGCTCAGCTAAATACATAATTAGTTGTTTGTCACGTAGCCGTAATCCAATATTAGGACATGTCACCACAACACCTTGATACTGGGGGCTGTGCTGGCCAATGACACATATTGGGCACCTTCCCATTAGGACTCCTTTATGGTGAGAATCCACCCCTCACTCAATTACCTTTAACCCACTGGCAACAAAGCCAACACACATGTGAGACAGCACCATTTACTACATGGTACTATGTGGCTGTTTGAGAACAAACCACCTGCTATCTTGAAACCCTTAAATAACTAACCTAAACATACCAAGATGTTGTGGAAGAAGCAACATTGCAATACGGCTGGAAGCATAGAATAGAAAAGTCTGGTAAGTCATGGAAGGAGGGCAGATAGATTGACACCCCAAGGTGTGCCGCAGCAAGGAGGTAAATATGGCAACACATTTGGTGTGAAGGATTTATCGAAGCACACATGTGAAGGAAACATTGTGGCCCACCACTGTCACACAATTACCCACCTCCTGTGGCGCAGGTGGTGATGCAGCCGGGCCTACATGGGACGCAGCAACGGGGCAGTTGGTGGTCGTTCGATGCGGGCGAACCTCGCCCAGGATGAAGGTGAACAGGGGATAGTACCATAGGGTAGGTGATGGTACCTCCTCTGCTCCAGCCCCTGAGCGACGACGCTGGTACTGAATGTGAGCCCGCATGAACGCCGACCTCATGTTTTTGATCTTAAGTGCCACCATAGGCTGGTCCCACGTCTTGCCTACCCTTGGCTCCAAGCGATTTGCCAGAGCCACAAGACTCCTGTAGGCCTCGGCCCTCGCTGCCCGATTTTTATATTCGGGCAGCGAGCTGCGCCACAAACATTCGTGCCGCTGATACTCCGTGAGAAGCTGGGATTCCAATTCCACAGTACCCGTCGGCATCTGCCGATGAAAAATTAACAAAAAAAGAAACAGTCACAACACAAGGCATACCGACATTTCAAAACTTGCCACAATCATACACATAATCATTAACTTTCTACAGTGATCATCTATGCAGCTATTTTGTGGAGTGAAACTGGCCATGAGTGTGCCATTTTCTCAATCTCAGACCGCTACTAACTCAAACACATGTATGCAGCCAATCTCAAGCACCCGATATCGGTGTCCACCTACAGATGTTTCAAACATGATTTCTGTCCCCAATGTACCTATTGCAACACACCTTGACACGGTGTGTGCGTACATACCTGTAGAGGGCAACATGTGACCTAACACGTTGTGTGCTAACTAGTACCTGGCCAGTGTCCACAATGGTAAGGGGTCACTATATCAGAAAGGCGGGCTGGGTGTGTGCCAACACTGCACATACTACATGTAATGTGCACCCAGATGATCATGTAGGTGTTCCTCCAGACGTGGAAGTCCCATTTTAACACATGTACCCAACATCCCTGGAATGTCCGCCACAATTCTACCACCCCTGAAATGTTGATGTGAAGTACCAGCCAAAGAAATAACAGCGTGCTCTTTTACCATTGCCAAAAAGCAGAAGGTGCAATACATACTTACACTATATAAGTAGAGGCACTACCTGGCTACTGGGCGACACAGAATAAGGTTCACATATTTAATATTACGTGTTCAATATTTGCATGCCGCTTCAAACATGGCCATACACACATCGCCTAAGCTGCCTGTGCCAGAACCAGCTGCGTTCATTACATTTTCTTACAAACCGCTAAAGAGGCTTACCGTCAGAGCAACAGAAGTCAAACAGGACACTAGTAGCTCAATGCACATCGACGTCTGGACACGGAGCAGTGGCCATTGACCTGCCTTTATAGTCCGGGACACCAATCACAGCGGACACAATAATGCACATCCTGAAGGGGCACCTGGGTGCGGATTTGCCTTCCGCTAATTGGTGGAGATCGCTGAATCGTGATAGGTTGGCGGCCCTTTAAAAGTTGGCCATCCCGCCAAACATTACGCTTGCTGGCCAGACCCATTAGGTAAGTTTTTGTGGACACACATGGAATTGGCGCAGGGTGGGGTGCATATGTTGATGTTCTTGGAGAGCGCCGGAGACTGGTGTAGCGGCCGATATAGGGGTTTGTATTGTAGGGGACGACATATAGTGTAGTGTGTGGGTTAGGATACGGCATTTTGTGTGGGCCTTGACACTTTTGTTGAGATACATTGCTGTGTTTGTTTGCAGACAACATACAGGAGAATGGATGCATGACTGTAGACGGAACTGTGTCACTCATGTCGACTGGATCGATTTCTGCATACTGGTTGTGGCCAATGGAGACTGTGTTCAACGGGAATGGGATGACACAGGGCTTTGAGGTGTTGGGCGCCAGACATGGCATACATGTGTATTTAAAATGACACCTTCAAAAACCAATTACACCATGGGTAACCATCCGCAGTCATGTGCAATGTTGTTTGGTTCATGTAGCCTTCCTCAACCTTCCATATCGGGGTACGTCACATTCGTTATTCTTCTCATTTTTACTGTAATCAATTGACATTATGGGCTGTGTAATGGATTATGGGACCTGTTTGACCAACATTATTGGTGACACATGTCCCTTTCTAACTCACCTAGGTGCAGATGTGTGAATTTTGGGAGCTCCCATTGACGTTGATGTAGAGGAGGCCACTCTCAATCGCCGTGTGCCATGTTGTTTGGGGTGACTACTGGGTGTTTGCCGTCCTTGCTTCAGGGTTGTGTTTTGGGCCCACACAAGAGATCCCATCCTCTTGGCTATAGTGTGTAATGGAAAAGAGGTGTGGGTTGCTGAACCTGCTGACTTGCACACATTTTGGTCTATGTACTCATGTTGTGCTTTCACATCTACAGGTGCTGATATTGAGGATGCAGAATATCCATGACCGCAATGTTATCGTGGCTCTTGCGTTGGTGGAAGAGCAAATGTGGTATCAGGATCGGTATGAAAGGTTGATGAGGCGCAGACAGCGGCGGATGTGGACCCGTGATTGGCTTCTGAGGCGGGAAACCCGGGGCCACATGCAGCTGTTGCGGGAGCTGGAGCTTAACTGTCCTGATGATTACCGAAACTATCTCCGTATGCCCGAGGACTGTTTCACCTTCCTATTGGAGCGTGTTGGGCCAATGATAGCGCGTCAGGACACTATAATGCGCCCATCAGTATCAGCTGCTGAGCGGTTGGCGATCACTTTGCGGTTCCTGGCTACAGGGCAGTCCATGACATCCCTCACATACGTGTCACGTGTCTCCCTGCCCCTGCTGAGCCGCCTGATCCCTGAAACGTGTTGGGCCATCTGGAGAGCTCTGCAGCCAGCCTACATGAAAATGCCATTAACCGCTGCAGAATGGCTGGAAGTGGCCCAAGGGTTTGAAACCCGGTGGAACTTCCCCAACTGTGGCGGGGCATTGGATGGTAAGCACGTGAGGATTACCAAACCTGCCCACTCTGGCTCTTTGTATTACAATTACAAAGGGTATTGTAGTATAATCCTCATGGCTGTAGTAGATGCCAACTATGAGTTCCTCTACGTGGATGTTGGAATGCCTGGTCGCAACTCAGATGGGGGGGTGTTTGCCCTAAGCTCCTTGGCAACACTACTAGGGAATGGTGGGCTAAACTTACCCTCAAATGAGCACACGACCGAACATCTCAACTTTGCGTTTGTGGCGGATGAAGCATTCCCACTTCAGGAACACCTACTGCGGCCATATCCCCAGAGGGCCCTTACTTCTGCGAGACGCATTTTCAACTACCGGCTATCCCGGGCCCGCCGAGTAGTTGAAAATGCGTTTGGGATAATGGCCAATAGATTCCGGATTTTTCATACACCTATACATATGAAACCGGAGTCTATTGACGCGGTAGTGGTGGCCTGCTGTGTGCTACATAACTTCCTGCGTCGTAGGGATAGAGCATCATACACGCCAGGAGGTTATGTAGATAATGCAGACGCTACAACAGGGGAGCTCCGTCCAGGGTCTTGGCGTGATGAGGCCCATGTGATTGTGCCACTCCAGCCGCAGAGCCATGGCCGCACTCGGCAGGAGGCCAGGGACAGTAGAGAAGCTTACTGCTCCTACTTCAATGGGTCTGGTGCAGTGAGCTGGCAGGACCAGGCCATATAATGTGGCTGGCTCTGGGAGTTGCTTTTTGTGTTTTCAATGAAGGTGACAGCAGGTTAGCTGCACCCCTTTAATGTTTGGTTGACCTTTTCCATTCTCTTTGTTTTCATTATGTGCATGAGTTTTCATTATGTAGTTATTTAGTTAGTTAGTTTAGGTTATTTTTGTATTTTTTCCATGCACAGTTTGCAATGTGTGGTGATTTGCTTATCCATTGAATTTGCCTGATGAATGTCACCTGCTCTTGAATTCTACAATGTTTTTACTTTATGTATATTTTGTTTGCACAAGACAAGGTCAAGATTCATGCAATATATTAAACCTTTTTCTGTTGGATCCAACATAATCTGTGTGAGCCTGATTACTTGGTGGAGGAGGGCAATGTGATGCAGGGTTGGGTGGGGGCCTGGGATGTCATAGCCACCTATTGGCTGGGATTGTGCACACAATATGTGTGGGTAGCCATGTTTTTCTGAAAGTCTTTTGCCCAACAGTGTTTGTGGCCATTGTGCGTACATGATCCTTTATTTTGTTGTAGGCAGAGGGTCCCCTGCACACAGCACATTGATGCAGGACATATTCTTGTCAGGTGTTTGCTAATACACTGTCACACAGATCTTTGACTTGGTGCCTTGGAAGCTGATCCACTACATTCACATCTGTCAGCACATATATTAAACCCCATTCAGCCTGTATACATACACATACTTCGCCACAGTTGTCACAGATTTTTGACAGAAAACGCACATACTGTCTTTTGTAAGACGCTAATGTGTGGCACACAAACGCACCTCAGTTCAATCTGCACACGCGGCTGTCACAAGCGCTGATCGTGCGTGACACGGCAAACACTTGTACTACGCACACATAGCCCCGGACCGCTACTTTCATACACACGGGATATGTGACTGGCCACCGCTCTAGCGTGACCCATTACCATCGATTTGGATGCATTCGCCAGGCTCCGCCATGTCACAAGCGCTTATTCCGTGCCACACTCCGTTCACTAGTACGGCACGTCTCGGCCATCCGCCCTTTCCGTCGTGCCCAATCACAACTCCGTAGTGTTGGCCAATGGTTGTGGTTTGGGCGCGGCGTACAGGTCTGTGGCACGCCTATTTGTTTTACGTCCTGCCTTTGTTGCTCCCAGATCACTCTGTGGTGGCTGTGTGTAAAGCTGGTACGCTGAGCTACAGACGGCTACTTGCGACACCCGGCGATGTATGTAGCTGTAGATGTAGCGTAGCGTAGCGCACCTTGTGGCGGCGTGTATAGAGGGTGCGGTTCCCGTTGGTAACCGTTCGGCCGTGCTCGTGCACGTGAAGTTGCCGTTGGTATCCATCCTGTTGTGGCGGCGTGTAAAGGTACCATAAAGCGAGCTCATTAGAGTGAGAACATACCCTAAGACCTAAACATTTCAGCAGCATATAAAAATTAAACTATAAGGATAGCACCGGAGAATATAACCTAAAGCCAATACATGAGGACATATCCTAAGGACAATATATAAGAACACACCCTAAGGCTGGCACGTGCGTACATACTGAGGCCAATAAGAGGACATTTCTTAGGGCAATGTATAACAACTAGGGATGGGCGAATCTACTCGTTACTACTCGCTACTCTGCGAGTAGTAAGGTACTCGGCCGACTCCTTACTCTGCGAGTTTCATTGCGATTACTCGCACAGTAACGAGTCCAATGGAAATCAATTGTAAATTCTATTCCTCTACTTCTTTGAACCGGATTGTCCCGGATTGACCCGGTCAGGTTTAATCAGGTTAACTTTAACATGACTGTTTATGGGACCGGATTGAACCAGACCGGTTCAATCCGGTTCAATCTGTTTTTCTTTTAACTATTCTTTGAAAGCCCGCAGATTTTTGCTGCTGGCTTTTAAAGAATAAAATGGGGAATTGCAGGTTTTTCCTCAGCTGCCAGACCCCTTTATGGAGTCCAGCAGCAGAGTAATCGCTGCAATACACGCTTCCACATTCATTTACATTGGACTCGCTAGACTCGCAACGAGTAGCGAGTATTGGGATCCTACTCGTTAGAGTCTAGCGAGTCCGAGTAATTAAGTATTCGCCCATCCCTAATAACAACATACACTAAGGGCAATATATGAGGACATATCCTAAGGGCAATATATAATGGATGAGGCTAGCATAAGTACATATCTAATGGCTAATTCATGAAAACGTATCCTAAGGGCATGATATAATAACATACTCTAAAGCTAGTTCATGAGTAAATACCCTAATGCCAATATATGAGGACATATGTTAAGAGAAATATATAAGAACATACCCTAGGACTAGCATGAGTACATAGCGTAAAGCCAATACGATGACAATACCATAAGCGTAATACATGAAGATGTATCTTTAGGGCAATTTATAAGAATTTACCTTAAAGCCATTATGTGAAGACATATCCTAAGTGCGATGTATAAGAACATACCCTAAGGCTAGTGATACGCCCCAGGGCCGTGGGGTACTTGGAACCGGGCTTTGGGTACTTCTGATGAGTCACAGGGGTTGAGACCCGACTCTGTGACCCTGGGCATCAACTTAATAGTTCGAAGATTTTGGTTTTGGGGATGGTTGTCGTGACCCCACCCGTGATGTTTGGCTATTGAGGGCCAACGCTGCGGTGCGGGTCCGCTGGGGATGATGGGAATGCAGCTAAGATGGTGTCGCTCCCCACTGGTGGAGTGGTTCCTGTGTCATGTAGGTGGTAAACCGTTGGAGTGCAGAACTGAGGGCGCAGACTAACCGACAGAAACACAGTATGTAGTCTTCCTTGCCTTTACTGGTAGTTGAAGGTAGAAACCAGGATACTGTCCACAGGTGGTGTTGTGAGTCCGGGTAGCCTGAAAGCAAGTCGGGGATCTCCTCACCTGGTGAGTTCTGAGGCCTCCCTGCTGCACTCCTCTTTGCTGGTCCTGGCTGCTTGTAGCTAAGCTGCAACCCTCTCTCTCTGCTGTTAAGTCTCTCACCAGTATGGCTGGCAGCTTGAGCCCTTCCCAGGCACCATTCCTCTGGCAATTCTCCCTGAGCTCTCCAGTGCTACTGTGCCTCCTGGTGCTTTGCTGTGGCCGAGAGATGTGGAATCTCCCATACTCCGATTTTGGCTGCTGGGTCTAGAATACCCTCACAACCTCGGACTCTGGTGTCCGTTTCTGGCGCTCTGCACTGGGGTGAGTCGGTCGGCTGGCTGCACTCCCCAGGCCTACTTCTCTCCTTCCTCAGACCCTCTCCTATGGGTCTCTCACACTTGTTGTTCTTCACGCTCGTCTCTACCTGGGATGAATTTAGCACTGCTCCAGTCCACAGCTCGTTTTCACAGTCCTCCTAGGAACTGAACTCACTAACCCTGCCCCCAAGCCAGAATTTATAGGGGAGCTCCCCTGAACCCAGGATGTGAGCTCCGCCTTCTGGTCTGGAGTCAGGAAAAGTGTTACATGCTGTGGGCTTGCCTGGTGTGGATACCCATTTTTACTTCTAAGCAGGGAGGGAGGCAATGCCATTGTGTCAACCGGACTCTGGGGTGCCACACTAGCACAAGTACACACCCTATGGCTAATACATGAGGGCATATCTTAAGGGCAATATATAAGAAATATAAGAACATACCTTAAGGCCAATGTCGCGTTCAGGGTGCGAACGAGAGTGTGTGATTTGTACGCAAGCATCCGCATGCGTAGAAATCATACAAGGCAGTGAATGGGTACGCACAGGGTGCGCACGTCAATATGCACCCAAGTGCAGGCACCTGCGTCCCCATGTTAAACATAGGGACTTGCGTTGCCTGCGCTCAGCTTGCAGTTCCCCTCCGAAGGACGCTGTGGAGGGGAACGCTAGTGTGAAGGCAGCCTAAGCTTAAATATTAAGTGGTTGATACATCAAACGGGTCGATATCGCCGCCTGTTACATAGGCCACGTAGGGGCGTGGCCTATCGGCGGTGACATAGCCCCTACGTCGCCTCATGTAAATGGGCGATGTCAGTGCTCTGAAACCAGGCGACCATCATGGGGCGATGTGCACACCGCCCCATGTAACCGGCCGCCGGCGACCTGTCAGGCGATGGGAGCCACAGGCTCCCATTGTCCTGCAACGCTGCTGGGGTTTTCAGACACCCCGGCGGCGATGCCGCCTGACAACTCATCGGCGCGGGGCTGGTGATGTCGCCCCGTGTAAATGGGGGACAGCGACACTGGCGTGGCGCCAAAAACATGTGCGCACCCGCCAGTCGCCGCCGACATCCCCAGCCCCGTCACCAGGTGTGATGGGGGCTTAAGATGTTTTTTCCAAATATATGGTCTACCAAAGTCTTAACCCACAGGATCTAAATTGCTCACCAATAAAATTCTTGCATCTTTTTGTTTTTTCTTTCAGTGGCCAAATCAAAAGAAAATAGAATAGGAAAAAGATTTTGAGGCAAAATAAATCCAGATTTTGCGGCATACTTTGTAAGTCTATAGTGCATTTCAATCTGTCTTTCAGATCTATAGATATTTTATATAACTGTATAAATAAATATTTAACTAAGGGCCACGTCACACACACAGATATCTGTGCAGATATTGTTCACAGATCTGTGGTTGCAGTGAAATCATAGACACATAGTTCATTTGTTTTTTTTTTTGTTTTTTTTGTTTTTTTGTTTTTTGTTTTTTTAAACATGAAGTTTTATTGAAATTTTTGGAAGGTACATAACCAAAAAAATCAGGAGCATTACAATACATATCAACTCAACATACAAATAAAGAAGACTAACCAGGAGAGGGTAGGGGGGGTAGGGAGGGGGTAGAAGCTGCAGTAATATCGTACATAATTCAATAACAGAGGTGTTAGTATTAGAGCGCTCACTCTATATCTGGACCAGATTATGCCCAGAGGTCACCCACGGGTCCCACCACCTCAGAACCTTAGTTCTCCTTTTAATTGTGTGGGACAGGGTCAACTCATGCTGAAAGTGAGTGTTGAGGCGGACAAGTACATCCGCAGCAGTAGGAGTCACAGGGGATTTCCAGCAAGCCGCAATACATTGCCTCGCCGCAATCAACACATTAGTGTAGATGGGTCTTAAAGGGCCAGGAATGGCATTCAATCCAATACCCAGCAGTGCCATCTGTGGCAGGAGGGGATTAGGGATTCCAGTAATTCCCAGTAATATACGTTCAACATCTCTCCAAAATGTACGTACACCCGGGCAGTACCACCAAACATGCGGGGAGTCTCCAATCACCAGGCACCCCTTCCAACAGTGGGGGTGTGCCCGAGTCAGAGATGAGATAAATCTGGCTATTCTCTCCGGGGTGAGGTACCACTGCATCTGGGTCTTCCTAGATTGCTCCAAATGCGTTATACATGTGGAGTAACAGGCAGCATGAACTGCTGCCGCCCGCCAGTCCTCAAGTGAGGCAGAAAAGGACAAAAGACCCTCCCATTTAGACATATAGGGAAGTTTCACCTCCCCCTCAGGTTTCAGTAGGGCTCTGTACATTATGGAGGTTCCATGTCTAGCATGTGATCCATTTTTTATAAATATCTGCAAGGTTGAGTCAATAGAGGCAAGATCCGGGACAGGCCATTCCAGGGTGGTCAAAAAATGCCTAAGCTGGAGATATCTAAAGAAGGTGGAGTTAGGCAGACCCAATTCCAAAACCAGTGTCGAAAATTGTTCCAGACGCCCCGATGAATCCATAAGGTCTGATAGCTGCAACACACCCCGTTTTTTCCAATCCTGCAGATATAAGTTCTGAACAGAATGCTCAGCTGCAGTGAGGGAAATGTAACGGTATAAGAAGGGAAAAAAGGGTCTGCCCACCTGCGACCATATCCTAAGTAAATTTGTCATAGTTCTTAAACAGTTTGGGGTGATCTTGTGACTCAAAAGATTAATTTCTAATAGAAGCCGAGTGGACCCAGTCGGGGAGGATTCCAATTCTATCTGCATCCATCTAGATCTGAGAGAGTTAGACCACCAGTGTGCCGCTGCCTCCAGAGCCGCAGCTCTGGCATAAGCCGCAATGCTGGGAATCCCCATACCCCCTCTAGCATAAGGCAGGGAGAGGACCCTCCTAGCAATCCTAGGAGGTCTGCCACTCCAAATAAATTTTCTTAGCGCTGCTTGGACCGGGGCGAGGTACCTGGAGGGAATCTGCAAGGGAAGACACCCCAAAAGGTATAGGATCCGCGGGAGGACGGACATCTTAACTATCTGGATTCTGGCCATCCAAGAGAGCTGCATTCCAGAGAGTCTATCAAATTCCTGTTGAATTGTTGTTCGTAATTTATCCCAATTATGCTTTATTATCCCTGACAACCTGGAGATCCATACACCCAAATACATAAAACCTTCCTGAGCCCAGTGAAAGGGAAAGAGGTTTTGGAGAGATATTTGCTCTGTTTTGGGGAGGTGGAGGGGGAATATAGACGACTTGGAGAGATTTAGCTTATAGTATGATGCTGATGAAAATTCTTCCAAAACCGAGAGGACATGGGGTAGGGAGGTATGCAAGTCAGTGCAAAAAAATACCACGTCATCGGCGTATAGACCAATTTTGTGTTCAAGATTCCCAACTGCCACCCCCCTAATTCCTGGGTGTGTACGAACTATAGAAGCTAATGGCTCCATTATTAGAGCAAATATAAGAGGGGAAAGTGGACAGCCCTGACGGGTACCGTTTGATATGGTAAATCGGGAGGAAAGAAAGCCCGATGCACTAGCTGCCGCACAGGGATTAGAATAGAGGGCCCTAATAGCATCCCGAATCGGTCCCTGGAATCCAAACTTCAAGAGGACCCCATCCAAGTATCCCCAGTGCACCCTGTCGAAGGCCTTCTCTGCGTCTAGAGACAAGAGTGCACTGGGGACCCTTTTCCGCTCGAGCAGATCCAGAAGATCCAGGAGTCTGCGCGTACCGTCAGAGGTCTGACGCTCTGGGACGAATCCAACCTGGTCCAGTTGAATCAAGGAGGGGAGGATAACCGAGAGACGGGAGGCTAACAATTTGGCATAGATTTTTAAATCACAATTAAGTAGTGATATGGGCCTAAAGTCTCCCGGAGTAGTGAGTGGTTTCCCCAGCTTGGGAATTGTGGTTATTAACGCCTCAAGACCTTCAGGCCGGATGGAACCCTCCCGCTGCCAAAAGGTAAATAATTTAAGAAGATAAGGGGTCAGTAACTCAGTAAAGGTGGTGTAATATGCATATGAGAACCCGTCTGGGCCAGGAGAGGTGCGCTTTTTAATGGACTTGATGACCGAGACAATCTCTTTTTCAGTGATAGGGGCATTAAGAAAGGCCAACTGATCAGTGGAGAGAGTGGGAAGGTTAGCTTTAGAAAGGAATGATTGTATAGACTCAGTGGAAGGCTGGACAGTGTCCACCGACTCCCTCAGATTGTACAAGGTGCTGTAATAGTTGCCAAATTCCTCCGCTATCTGGACAGGATTACGAATAATGGAACCTGAATTATCATGTATACTAGTAATTTTGGCCTGTAATTCCCTTTTTTTGATTCTCCTGGCCAGGAGGGCCCCGGCCCTGTCCCCCATGCTGTAGTATTTGGAGTTAGTTTTCCTTAGGTATTTCTCTGCCGTTACCAATAAGCATGCCCTCAGTGACCGTCTAGCCTCCGTTAACTCATCCTGCGTGGATTTCTGAGGAGAGGTTCTATAAGCAAGGTCAAGGAGCTTAATCCTAGCCAGGAGAGCCGTAACCTTTGCCTCACGTTCCCGTTTAACTCGGGAGGCCAATTGGATTAGCACCCCCCTGAGGACCGATTTGTGGGCCAACCAGAGAGTCTCCGGCCCAACCTCATCATTATCATTGGATAAGAAGTATTTCTCTATCTGCGTCCCTATATGCTGAGTATGAGAGGAGTTAGTTAAGAGATATTCATTCAGTCTCCAACGAGTGGGGGGCCGAATGGAAGCAGGGTCAGCTATCTCCAGTGAGATCTGTGCATGATCAGACCAAGAGATTGTCGCAATTTCTGCGGCTACACAGTGGGTTATCAAGGAGTCGTCTACTAGGAAATAGTCGAGCCTGCTTAATGTGCCATGGCGTGAAGACATGAATGTGTATTCTCGGTCGGTGGGATGGAGACAGCGCCAAATGTCGTGCAAATGGGACTGGGCAACAAGGGCCCCCAAATCACCCCGGAAAGTCGAGGGATTGGAACAGTCCAAGCGTCTCTCCATGGGCGCGTTGAGGTCCCCAGCCACCAACCTACATCCCCTAGCATGAGAGGCCAAGACCAAGAGGAAGTCTCTAAGAAAGGCACTTTGCCCCTTATTCGGGCCATACACAGAAGATAAAGTGTAGTATACATTATTAAGAAGACCAATGACAATTATGTAACGGCCCTCAGGGTCAGCAATCTCAGTGATGAGAGAAAAGTCAACATTTTTGTGAATAAAAATGGCCACTCCTGCACGTTTACAGTCAGCAGAGGCAAAAAACTGGGTAGGGAAATCACGAGACGCCATTCTGCGGCAGTCCTCACGCAGCAGGTGCGTTTCTTGCAAAAACAGCACATCACTCCTGGATTTCTTCAGCTGACGCCACACCACGCTTCTTTTACCAGGGGAGTTCAGGCCATTTACGTTAATTGAAGAAAGTGTGAGAGTCATGGTGGGATCCAACAGAATCTATATGAAACCAGTGTGCTAGTAAAAGGCAGGACAAAGTCCATGGAGCACCCCGTGAGGATATCTGCAGCTACAGGGCAGAGGATGGGGAAGGAGAAAAAGGGGAATGGAAAGATAAAAGAACATATCAACAGTCCAATGTCCAGAACAGGCATGTCATCCCAATAAGGGAGGAAAAAAAGGAAAAAAAAAAATTATTCCTGAGTCTGAGTGCACGGCAAGAGCAGCACCCAACGGGGGTTACTCAGTTCTCGTCCAAACAGAGAAATTAGGAACAGTGGCAAGAGGGCCAAGAATGGAAGGGGAAGGGGGCGATATAGATAATGGGAAGGGAAGAGTAGTCAGAGGAAAGGAGCAGGAAGAGAGCGAGCAGAAAAGGAGAAGGGGAATAGGGGAGGAGAAGAAGGGAAAAAAGGGTGAAAAGGAGGTGACTTCAGACTAAGGGGGGGAAGAAGGGGAGCAAAGTAGAGTAGTAGAGGGAGTAGAGGGTTAACAGGGGGGTGGAGTGTATGTCAAAGGGGGGAGATGGGGGGGGAGAAAGGGGGAACTGTTCAGTGCTAGGAGGGAATGAGAATGAGAAATTCACCTACCTATTTAAAGGCAGAAAGAAAAAGGGAGAGAGGATGAGAGAGAAAAGAAGGCAGAAAGGAAGAGAAAAGGGCGAGAACAGAGAGACGGCCAGGAAAACACAGCCTAGAGCACATAGGTGCAGTGTGGAGAGAAAGGAACCTGTATTTGTCGAGTTATCAAACTGTAGACCACTCCGGATCGATGCGGCCTCCTGGCCTGGGTCTTGGAGAGGCGGCAGGAGCAGTGGATTGTGATGTAGATTCAGGCGGCCACAGTCCCCATCGAATTAGATTCTTCTCTGCGTGCGGAGGAATGAGACATGGAATCAGGGAGCCATTACGACGGATCAATAGCTTGGTGGGGAACCCCCAGCGATACTGTATTCCATGATCTCTCAGGATTTTGGTGTAAGGCCTGAATGCCCTCCTCAAAGCCAGGGTGCCTGGAGAAAGGTCCGGGTAGACTTCAAGAGAGGCATATTGATCCTGGAGGTGCGTGCTCTGCCTGAGGACACGGAGGAAGTCCTCCTTTAGTTCGAAGTAATGGAGCCTGGCTAGCACATCTCTAGGACTGTCTTCAGGGACCGAGGGAGGCTTAGGGACCCTGTGAATTCTATCCACAACCAGGAGCTCCTGAGGGGTTTCAGGCATCACTGTTTTGATGAAGTCTTTGAGGTATGACCTTAGATCAGCCGCCGCCACCTGCTCTGGTATGCCTCTGAGCCTAATGTTGTTGCGGCGCGATCTATCTTCTAAATCTAAGGTCTTTGCGGATATTCTGTCTGTTCTGCTCTGGAGCCGGTCATAGGAGTCCAGTAGCTCATTGTGTGAGTGAACCACCTCCGCCATTTTCTGCTCCAATTTGTCAACTCGTGCGCCCAGCTCCGCAATCTCCCCCCGCACCTCCGCCACCATAGCCCTCATATCCTGCTGCCGGGAGGATCGGAGGCTCGCCAGGAGATCCGCCATCATACCTCTGGTGAGTGGGGCATCCATTAGTTCAGCGTCCCCCAGGTCTTCAGCCTGCACTGTGGTGCGGCGCGCAGCTCTCTGTGCACGAGGAGAGGAGGGAGGCACCATCTTGAGAGAGCTGTTACTGGCTAGGAAATAGTCGGTGACCCTCTTAGGGGATTGCCTCACAGGAGGTTTTGTTTTGCCCATCAGTTGCACAGGCAGTTCAGGAAGCTCCGTGCCAAATTTGAAGTGCCCAGGTTCCTTCACTTTCTTGTTATGGCTGCTTCTGTGCTCAGGCTGTGCAGAGCTCCTGAGTTACACAGCCAGCTCCATTGCTGCCAGGACACGCCCCCCTCACATAGTTCATTTGTACACAGCCACAAAATGGATTAATGTGTCCATGATTTCACTGCAACCAGAGATTTTTCACCAATATCTGCACAGATATCTGTGTGTGTGACATGGCCCTATCTGGTATATAAATTAAAGAAATCCAACTAAAAGTCAGTTATAATGTAATGTTCAGATGTGGCTGATTTGATGTGGCGTTTGCATAGAATGTTAGCAGCAATTCACAATACATGAATGGGAGTTGCTGTGCGGACTAATGTAGATTTTCACAACAGATTTCATCTTGTGCAATACATAGTCTGAAACTCTGCATTTACACAAAGATTATGTCAAAATATGTATTATATAATATGTACTGTATAATAAATTTTATATATATATATATATATAGAAACAAAAGAATCACTGCTGCACTCAGTCTAACCAAAAAGTGTATGCTAACAAGCAAATGGTTTGAGAAAAAAATTAAAACATCCGTTTCTTTCTAAAAAACTCAATACTCACTTTTTTATTAAAAACCGGGGCTCTTGGCACACTCATTGGCCAATGTATGCCTGCCCTCCGGCCACTACTCGGCGGCCCCGGGGTCCGGAGGGTCCTACGCTGACATCCCTGCCAGATCCTTGTCCGTGGACTCCCTGGTCCTTCTGACCTCATCCTGATCCCAGAGCACCTGGGCTCGGTGGGGGTGCAATCTGCAGCTGGGTGGAGCCAGCCACTCCACCTTGTCTGATATATATACTAGAAAAAACTGCAAAGCACTCGTTACACTGTGCGAGAGGTGCAAGCTGTGTTGCTGGATCAACAAGAAACAAAAGAATCACTGCTGCACTCAGTCTAACCAAAAAGTGTATGCTAACAAGCAAATGGTTTGAGAAAAAAATTAAAACATCCGTTTCTTTCTAAAAAACTCAATACTCACTTTTTTATTAAAAACCGGGGCTCTTGGCACACTCATTGGCCAATGTATGCCTGCCCTCCGGCCACTACTCGGCGGCCCCGGGGTCCGGAGGGTCCTACGCTGACATCCCTGCCAGATCCTTGTCCGTGGACTCCCTGGTCCTTCTGACCTCATCCTGATCCCAGAGCACCTGGGCTCGGTGGGGGTGCAATCTGCAGCTGGGTGGAGCCAGCCACTCCACCTTGTCTGATATATATACTAGAAAAAACTGCAAAGCACTCGTTACACTGTGCGAGAGGTGCAAGCTGTGTTGCTGGATCAACAAGAAACAAAAGAATCACTGCTGCACTCAGTCTAACCAAAAAGTGTATGCTAACAAGCAAATGGTTTGAGAAAAAAATTAAAACATCCGTTTCTTTCTAAAAAACTCAATACTCACTTTTTTATTAAAAACCGGGGCTCTTGGCACACTCATTGGCCAATGTATGCCTGCCCTCCGGCCACTACTCGGCGGCCCCGGGGTCCGGAGGGTCCTACGCTGACATCCCTGCCAGATCCTTGTCCGTGGACTCCCTGGTCCTTCTGACCTCATCCTGATCACAGAGCACCTGGGCTCGGTGGGGGTGCAATCTGCAGCTGGGTACATTTGACTATATAATAAATTATCCATCACATGAGAAGCAGAAATATATTTTATCTAGTACAACCCCTGGCAAAAATTATGGAATCACCTGGCTCGGAGGATGTCCATTCAGATGTTTAATTTTGTAGAAAGAAAGCAGATCACAGACATGGCACAAAACGAAAGTTATTACAAATGGCAACTCTCTGCTTTGAAGAAACACTATAAGAAATCTTGGAAAAAAAAAATATGCTAGCCAGTAACGGTTACTTTTGTAGACCAAGCAGGGGGAAAATTATGGAATCACTCAATTCTGAGGAGGAAATTATGGAATCATGACAAACAAACAAAACAACACTCAAATACATTACTAGTATTTTGTTGTACCACCTCTGGCTTTTATAACAGCTTGCAGTCTCTGAGGCATGGACTTAATGAGTGACAAACAGTACTAATCATCAATCTGGATCCAACTTTTTCTGATTGCTGTTGCCAAATCAGCTTTGCAGGTTGGAGCCTTGTCATGGACCATTTTCTTCAACTTCCAACAAAGATTTTCAATTGGATTGAGATCCGGACTATTTGCAGGCCATGACATTGACCTTATGTGTCTTCTTTCAAGGAATGTTTTCACAGATTTTGCTCCATGGCAGGATGCATTATCGTCTTGATAAATGATTTCATCATCCACAAACATCCTTTCAATTGATGGGATAAGAAAAGTGTCCAATATATCAATGTAAGCTTGGGCATTTATTGAAGATATAATGACAGCCATCTCCCCAGTGCCTTTACCTGCCATGCAGCCCCATATTATCAATGACTGTGGAAATTTGCATGTTCTCTTCACGAAATCATCTTTATATATCTCTTTGGAACAACACCAAAAAAAGGTTCCAGCATTATCACCTTGCTCAATGCAAATTTGCGATTCATCACTGAATATGACTTTCATGCAGTCATCCACAGTCCACGATTGCTTTTCCTTAGCCCATTGTAACCTTGTATTTTTCTGTTTAGGTGTTAATGATGGTTTACGTTTTAGCTTTTCTGTAAGTAAATCCCATTTCCTTTAGGCGGTTTCTTACAGTTCGGTCACAGACATTGACTCCAGTTTCCTCCCATTGGTTCTTCATTTGTTTTGTTCTGCATTTCCTGTTTTTGAGACACGTTGCTTTAAATTTCTGGTCTTGACACTATGATGTCTTCCTTGGTCTACCAGTATGTTTCCCTTTAACAACTTTCCATGTTGTTTGTATTTGGACCAGATTTTAGACACAGCTGACTATGAACTACCAACATCTTTTGCAACATTGCATGCTGATTTACCCTCTATTAAGAGTTTGATAATCCTCTCCTTTGTTTCAATTCAGATCTCTCGTGTTGGAGCCATGATTCATGTCAGTCCACTTGCTGCAACAGCTCTCCAAAGCGTGATAACTCCATTTTAAATGCAGACTAACATACAGATCTTATTTGATGCAGGTGTTAGTTTTGGGAATGAAAATTTACAGGGTGTTTCCATTTTACCTTAGAATTGAGGTTTGTTTGGCAAGGTGAAGGGCAGAGTTGTAGGTTTTTAACATGAATTTATAATGGATAAAGTTTTCTGGTGAGCGAGTTTTCCTCCAAAGGCGTTCAGCACTCCTAGAGCATCACTGGAAGAATTGAGTTTGCGATGTGAGCCAAGGCTGTTTTATTCTATGTTTGGAGATTCTGAGCGTGAGCGGCACTACTTGGTCCAGGGTGCTTCTGAGAGTGTCATTGTAGTGATTTACTACCAAAACGGGACAGGAGAATGAGAAGATTGGGGACAGTGATGAGTGCAGAGTCTGTACGTGTGTGAGGGTTAATGGACTATACATTTCTGGATGCGCGATAGGTAGGAGTGTGCTGTGGTGGTCGATGAATTGTGAGCGTGAAGGAGAGAATGCTGTGGTCAGAGAGAAGAAGAATTATCTAAGGAGGAGGTTGAACAGAGCAGGGTAAAGATCAGGTCATGGGTGTTACCATCTTTGTGTGTCTCGGAGGTTGATGCTGTGAGAGGCCAAGAGAGGTGGTTAGAGATAGGAGCTGGGATGCAGATGAGGAGATGGGGCTGTTTATTGGGATGTTAAAGTCTCCCAGAATAAGGGTTGGTAATTCTGAAGACATTAAGTGCGTCAGCCACGCAGAGAAATGGTCGAGAAACTGGGTGGGTGAACCTGGGGGGCGGTATACAACTGCTACTCTGAGTGGGAGGGGATGGAAGATCCTTATTGTGTGGACCTCAAAAGAAGGGAATGAGAGTGATGGGGCTGGAAGGATGACCTGGAAAGTACATTGTGGGGACAGGAGTAGGCTGACTCCACCACCATGTCTGTTCCCAGGTCTCGGTGAATGAGAGAAATGTAAGCCGACATGAGAAATAGCAGCAAGGGAAGCAGTGTCAGAATCCTGGATCCAGGTTTCAGTGAGGGCCAGAAGATTAAGAAAGTTAGTAAGAAAGTAATTGTGAATGAAGGGAAGCTTATTGCATACAGACCATGGATTCCAGAGCGTGCAGTTATAAGAGGGAGATGAAGGTGTGCAGGTAATGTTAATGAGGTTAGTAGGGTTTCTATGTGAGGTGGGGGAGGGGTTGAAGTTGGCAGAGGGTGGACCAAGGATTTGAAGAGATATCACCTGACAGGAGCAGCAGCAAAAAGAGAAAGAGAAAATAGTTTTTGGATTTGTGACATGGATTATGATGCAAAACTTTGGAATATGATGGGCTGAGATTCTTCAGTAAAGTGAAGATAGCATGGAAGCTGTACATAGGGTAGGAAAGAGTAGAGGGGCTGATGTGAATGAGTGGTGATGGAGGGGGGGATGGGGAGGTGAAAGTGGATGGCAAAAGCACATAGGAAATCAAACAGTGAAATTATAGACATAGCAAAGATTGAAAGTGAAAAGAATTAAACACAGTTTTTTCAGTGGCTCTCTGTCCCTTTACCTTCCAGTCCATCCCAGTCAATTCCGGTCTATTTCAGGTCTATTTCATATCTCAACACTTTATGAGACACTTATTTGAGACACTGAAGCAGACTAGTATCAGCTAAGATATACTCAAGAAACTGAATTCAGGTGATTAAGACGGGGAGGGTACTGGACTTCATTAGCTCATTACCAATCAGGGCAGAGCCAAATGGTGGCTCACAGGCAGCTTACACAAACGATCATAAAACTGAGATATGTGGGGGGGGGGCAGTGAAATGGAGAGTTACATTCATAATAGAATGGAATATATTTCAGCATGAAAAATAGATCAGATCAGCAGCAGTGCTGGGTGCATGAGAATACAGCCAAATGTACCACAGATATTTTTAGCATATGTTTTCATACCATTTATACTTGAAATACAAATTATACTAGACATACTCCATTGTGTAATATTGCAGTTGGGTAAAACTAACATTCGCACGATCCAGCGGCCATATCTGTAGTCCATGGTCACTGGACCAGAGCATTGTGAACTTTCTTTTACTATCCGGCTATCAAGCACATATTTTGAATAGTAGGTGCAGCCGCCAAGGATACCGGCAGGAAGGTAGGTGGAGGTAGGTTCATAGGTCTCTGGTTCGGTGGCCACAGACTATCAATGTGGTTGCTTGACTAGGGTCATACAAGTCTTTTGCTCAACTCTATATTCTGTATTATACAGGTGTGCTCACCCAGAAGAATTGCTAATGCAAGAAAATCTTGCAACTCCCATAATGGTTGTTGCCTGGCTTTCTGGGGAACATGGTATTCTTGTTACATCCTTTAGTTTTCATTGAAAACTATGTCATGTTTTATATTTGTTTGCTACTGCCAGGTCTCTTATAATTTACAATTTATTGCTGGGGTCCATGCTGCAATAATTTTTCAAAAACAAAAGATCTGTCAAAGCAACCTACCTCTTGAAAAGGTCTTTTTGGGATTTTGGTACTGATCCAATATCAGATCAGCTAGGGGACTGACTCCCATCAACCCCACAAATCGTCAAACGAAGCAACCATGGCAATGCCACAACTTCCGCTTAATTGTGTATCTGGCAGAGAAACCTATATTTGACAGCAGCTTTCTTTACTCAAATTGTCGGTACTTAAAGTGTTATTCCAGTAGTGAAGAGGGATTAGCCATTTTCTGGTTGAGCTCTTCATTTGGCTATCTTTGTTCTGTGATTGGTCAGAAGCCCAAATGTTTGAACCCTACTGTTCTTCCAGTTATCACTTGTATAACTGTAATAGACCTTTAAAATGTTTACCCAGGTCTGTTTTTTGTCATGGGGCTAAGAACTGACAGATCGGTAGATGCTAACTGTCTGTCTGTTCGGCCCGACAACGTCCAGAGCAGTTATGGACTGCTGATTCATTTACCTTCAGAACAACAGAGTGGTTCTTCCTCATCCCATCTGCACTGTCAACATGGTGTGACTGCTAATATTATGCTGATTGACAGCCAGCTTGCAGTTAGGGAGTAGGCAGTCGCCTGTCAATCAGCATGACGTCAGCAGTAACACCCCATAATTAGAGCAGAGGAGCCGCACAATCACTGGCAGGAGCAGTCCATCAACTCTTTGATCTTGCGCTGAGCAGAAGAGGCAGGTAGTTAGCAACTACCTGCTTATACGTTTTTAGACCATAAGAAAATATAAAATAGTACCAAATAACGCCTTAAGCCAATATATTCTATATACAGTATTATACCCCACAAAAGAATGACCGTTACTCTTCCGAGTTGTTGTTTTTTATTATTATTTTTTTTTGTGACATGTAAAAATGATGCATTTGCTTTAGCTCTTGCATTCTATGGATTGTGAATTAGGCAGAACGATTGCTCTGTATCTGCCTGTAAGGAACGTTTTCTGCTTTATGTTGTCATTCTTAGTATTTCCACATAGTATCTTTTAGCCTAACAGCATGTTACAAGGTGAGGGGACTCTTTTTATCTAAATAGGAAATATTAGGCAGCTTGGCCCATAATATACTAGATAAATAGATGTTTTTGTGTGTAGCAAGAACATTAAGAGAAATACTATGCATTCTTGGTCATATTGGCTAATCTAGCCTCGGGGCATAACACTTATTATGAAAGGAATCAGGCACGTATCTGCTTGCTGACCTCCTGCTCAGAACATGTACAAGTATGTCTCGCTTTCCACAACACAAATTATCTCCGTAAGCATCTGATTGATTTTTTTCATTCTATTTTTATTTGATGGAATGATTCTCATTCACAGCAAGACACTAAGAAAATAAGATAAAACAATGATAAACCGAAGGGGCGAAAATACAGCTCTTTCCATACTCCTGAGACAATTACTGGGTCAGAGGAATTTAATGGAAAATGGAAAAATGTGAGCAAAAGGAAGAAACAGGTAAATTAGGGAATGGGCAGAGATGTAACGCCAATAAGAAATTGGTAATAATAAACCTTCCTCCCTCTGGGGGAGGGAAGGCATCAAGCACGTTATCAACAATATTGTAATGATTATTTTTCATCAAGATGGCAAAGTAAGGAAATTTACAATAGATAGTAATTGGGTGAACAAGAGTTCAGCTCATCCAAGAGCCATCTCTCCCTACTCCTTGATATACAGTTGCCTTTATTTTGCCTCTTGTGTTTTCTATGATTGTGCCGTGCCAGAATCCTCTGGTGACGGCGTTTTTCAAATGAAAAGATTGGTAGTCGTAAATTAGAGCAAATCCTGAAGCCCCACATTCACATTTGACCAACAATGACCAAACCTGCATATATCCATGGGTTTGGATGAGCCATGTTCTGAGAGTTGTAACGTTTATGCTTTTTAGCGAGCAGAGGTGTATGAGGGCTTATTTTTTGCGAAATGAGTTGACAGATTCCCTTTAAGGGTTAATAGGCCCTTCGTGATTCCAAAACTTGTTGGGGCTGTCGACCATGGGATTTTCGTCCGCCAGAGGACGCTATACACTTAATCCTCAGATCAATGAAAAAGTGGGTTTCGATATGGGGTAAATCGATTTACCTATATATTTTACTGACATATAGTGCCATTGATTTCACAGCACTTTACAGACATCATTAATGAACCCATAAAACAGATGTTATATGGATGGTGTCCATCTGGCATCAGATTTTTAACACACTTATTAAGTATAATGGGCAGGTCTAATCTGAAAAGCAGATAAGCCTAGTGCATGCTGAGATTTTTTAGCTGCAGACTATCGGTCCATATGTAAAAATATGTGAACTACATCATTGATGTGCTTCCCATATGCTATCTGTAGGCAAACAGCCCGCGGATGTATAATGTGTTTATCTGAACGAGCTCTAATTAGAAAAAGGTTACATTTAATTGGTCATTAATACATAAATGGCCATTATTATGCTTTTTTGGTTCAACTATAGTGCTAACAATATCATATTTTGATTTAGTTAAGAAGTACTACTAAGAATGTAATAATGTAATTTTAAAGAAAAATGAAACTGACAGTTCTATTCAGAGGTATATTTTCCAATCTTGCTTAGGATAGGTCAGTGAGAGAGATGATCAAACCTATTAAAATTTGAAATTTACAGCTTCAGGCAATTTATGTCAAAAACATGATTTTTTTGCAAACTGCAGTAAGTCCAATTGTCCTGAAAAGATGCATCTAACACTTAGCTCTGAGGTTTCCTATGAGTGTATGCAATTAATTTTAATGTGTTAGGCACAACAAACTATGCTTCCAATTTTCAGGGTCGATGAAGGGTGCCCATACAGCAAGCGATGCCTCCAATTTCAAGAATGATGAAGGGCACCCATACAGTAAGCGATGCTTCATTGTTCAGGATTGATGAAGGGCACCCATACAGCAAGCAATGCCTCCAATTTTCAAGAATGATGAAGGACACCCATACAGTAAGCGATGCTTCATTGTTCAGGATTGATGAAGGGCTCTCATACAGCAAGCTATGCTTCCAATTTTCAGGATCCATGAAGGGCACCCATACAGCAAGCAATGCCTCCAATTTTAAAAAAATGATGAAGGGCGCCAATACAGTAAGCAATGTTTCATTGTTCAGGATCGATGAAGGGCACCCATACAGCAAGCTATACTTTCAATTTTTAAGATCGATGAAGGGCGACCATACAGCAAGTGATGCTTCAAATTTTTAGTATTGATGAAGGGTGCCTACATAGCAAGCTATGCTTTCAATTTTTAGGATCGATGAAGGGTGACCATACAGCAAGTGATGCTTCAAATTTTTAGTATTGATGAAGGGTGCCTACATAGCAAGCTATGCTTTCAATTTTTAGGATCGATGAAGGGTGACCATACAGCAAGTGATGCTTCAAATTTTTAGTATCGATGAAGGGTGCCTACATAACAAGCGATGCTTCTAATTTTCAGGATCAATCTAGGGTGACCATACAGCAAGCAATGCTTCCAATGTTCAGGAGCAATGAAGGGTGCCTATGCAGCAAGCGATGCTTCCAATTTTCAGTATCCTTGAAGGGTGCCTATACAGCAAGCGATGCTTCTAATTTTCAGAATCAATCTAAGGTGCACATATAGCTAACAGTAGTCCAATATTTTCAGATTGTGTTGAATTACCACCTTCAAAGATGTAGGTATGATAATCTCCCCTGGATGATGGCACTATACTGTGATAGCTGCAAGGCATTTTGGGGAATCCTGTGCAATCTGTGACTTATGGAATCTTCTGCAATGTTTAAAATAGTGATTGACATTTTTCAGTGATTTGCCTGAATCAGATTGCTCCTTGTTTGAATTCACGGGAAAATCTACTTAAATTTTGTTTACACTGAATCGATTTGATCATATCTGTAGTTAGTGGCCAAGATGGGTCATAAGTGTGTGGTTAGTGGGGGTCTGACATTAGAACAGGCCTGAACTGCAGTAATAGTAACTGTCACATACATGGATGTAGACTGAGTCTGGAAAAAAACATTGACATGAATGTGGTACATGAGCCATTGATGAAGTACATTTATTCTGTTGATTAGTGGGAGAACCTGGTATCAAATCCTGACAAAGAACACAGTAATGTCATCAATGAATATTCTTAATAAATCTATTAGATAAGCAATAATGTGTTTCCTTTGTCTGTGTATGAGTATGGCATTACAGACCTAGCCTAGTAGAATGAAGATGAAGGATCAGGTGACACGGATTCTCGCAACAACAAACAAGAGTTGTCGTGTTTATAAGTCAATAACCTGATCCCTATTGAAAATGTTTTATGTGAAATATAATATTTTCCTTGGCTCTCTTTGGTGAAATTCTATCTAGTACAGTTGTTTCTGTGTTCTAAATGTTATTCTATGAAATTCTAGACATCTTTAGAGAACATTATGGAATACTCTGCTTACCAGTTATTGATTAGTTAATGAATTCAGTCTCCTGATTTCATTATCAAGTTGACATTGGGTGTCCTTAGCTCCTGCAAGGAGATTGATTATTCAGTTACATATAATCATAATTGATTGGGATAAAATGTAATAAAAAAAAAAAAAAACATTTCCTTGACTGTTGAAAATAATATTTAAAAAAATCAGTTTCTCTAAATTTTATACCATTGGGCATGTAAGAGAAAAGAATTACATTTTATTAGTCCCAGATTTTACATTTCAGAAAGGAGAAATTATTAAAAAAAAAGGTCTCAATTTATTGCGCAAATTCACCTGAATGTGGCAATACCCCGTATGTGGCTCTATAGTACTGTTTGTCTGCAACAGCAGGACTCGGTACGATGAAGCGCTATTTGGCTTTAGGAGCAGATTATCCTATAATACCTTACAGATTCCATTTGCAGAACCCTTAATTGCCGGGACAGCAGACCGCCCCCTCCCTGCTTAAGTGAGCATGTTTTTGGAAACTATAAGAATTCATTTACAGATGTAGTGACAATTTTGATTCTTTTTTTTTTTTCCACAATCATTTTTATTGTTTCATCACTCAAGACAAATCATATCATATCATGTGCTCATACAGTTTTCAACAAAACCAGGAATAAAGTTAATGAAACAGTATTAAATTAAGCATCGAGCTTCAATAGGCATTACATCGTTGTTCTAAATATAACTACAAAATATTAAATCTATAATCTTTCCCCTTCCCCTGGTCATCATCATAAAGAAAAAAAAAGAAAACTTCAAACCTCCCACACCAATTACTCGATCACAACAAATCTTAGTATGACATATTATGATAATATCCAGTTTCATCAGAGCATCCCCACACAATCATCAACTCCATCCTCAGTCCTCAAACGCAATCTACCCAGAGTTCCGCCCAATTCTTCAAATGCATACCAGTCTGAGTATTGGAACAATATCATTATGTTTTGGATATCTGAGTCTGTAAGGGATGTTTCTATGTACAATCTCCACTTATTAAAAAAACATGTAGCCCCCTTCTTTATGTTCCTCATCGTTTCCCTCCTATCTAAATGATGTGGCCAGGGCTGTGGGGGGTACTCGGTCACCGGGTCTGCTGAGTAGGGAGTCACAGGTGGACGGTATCCCGGTGCCGTGCCCTGGGGATCATTTGAAAGGGGGTGAGGGAATTATTTACAGGGGGACGTGACTCCACCTGTAGGGTCCGGTAAGGTGGTACCGGCGTGCCAGCCGGCCGCTGAGGTGATGGAGGGGGGCAGCAAAGTGTGGTACAGCTCCCCACAGGTGGAGCTTTACCTCAGGGCAGCAATAAATGAAGATGGTGAGGGAGAGCAGTGAAGGAGGAAGATGGTGGGTTATAGCCGATGAACAGTCACACATACACACAGGGATAGTTGTTCCGGTACCTTTTACTGGTAGTCACAAAACAGGTACAGTTCTGAGTAATAACCGGGTCCCTGGTGCAATTTAGGATCAACTCCTTAGAAAGATATGAGGCCTCCTTTATCTCTATTCTTTCTCTTGAGGGATGAGTCTTGCCTGAGTTTGAGCTCTCCAATTCTCTATTGTCTAAAACTAACAATCAGGCCCTTCTGCGGGAACCCGGTTTATCCTGTGGCCCCTGGTCCTCTGTTTGGTTAGTTTTTAATGTCTCTAATCTCTTCCTTCAGGGCTAAACTTCTCCTGAAATTGCTGGGCTTTTACTGTGGCTATACAAGCCTACAGCATCGGACTCCAGTGTCCATTTGTCCTCAAGGGGGAATATCTTTTAGTCCCTCTTCTTATTCGCTACCTCTTCTCCTTGCCTCCGGCCCCTTCCCTGGGGTGTGAACAGCTGACAAAATGGTCCCTTCTGGTCCTGGCATCTGTCTTTTCCAGAGACCAGCAGCTCTCCCTCCTCCTCTTTCCTCTCCTCACACGAACTAACCGCCTAGCAACTGTCTCCTAGGACCAACTGTCTCCTCCTCTCAGCCTGGATCTCATTAAAGGGGAACTGACTTAATGCAGCCAGTAGAGCTCCCCCTTCAGGGCTGGAGTGGAAGGTGTTGTGTGCTGAACAAACCAAGGTGTCAATCCTTCCTTGCACCAGTGTAACCTGTGGCAATCCCCCGCAGGGGTGCCACATAAATGTAATAATTCCAGCAGTGTCATGCGAATATCAGATTCTCCCAGTAGTGTCGATGCTATCCAACGTTGAAGAATAGTGCGTTTCGCCAGCATGGCAATTGTATGAAACAATACATGTAGATTCCCCCCTTGAACTCTATCTTCTACATAATGAAATAGCCAGCACTTTGGATCTAACTCTATCTTGATCCCACATATCTTTTGTACTAAACCTTGCATGATCTCCCAAAACTTTCTGGAATACATGCAGGACCACAGCCCATGTTCTATGTCTGTTCCGGGTTGTCCACATTTAGGACAGTTTACCATCCTATCTGGGTAATTGGCATTTGGAGGGAGATTAAAACCCACTATAGCACCATGCATGACTCTGAAATGACTATCTCTCCAACGTTCATTGATAATATATTTTTTGACCACTTTCCAGCCATGTAGTATTTTTTGCGATAGATCAACATCTGCATGATATCGTCTCCATCTCCCAAACATTTTCTCCTCACATAATGGTTGTAATTCCAATCTCAAAGCCTTGTATACGGAAGAAATTGTGATGTTCATTTGACTGAATTGTAATAATTGAAAGTTGGGTAGGTGATATTGTGGCGCCCCACAACGAGTGCGTCACAGGAGGGTATTGCAGCCATAAATGCAGCCGCAATATCCTCTGACTCAGCAATGATCTGGTTAATTTAGAAATCCAACCCAACATGCAAACACCTAGAATAGAGGGCCAATCCTAGGTCCTGGTGGGCGGAGTGTTAGGGTAGTGCAGAAGAACACACAATGGTCTAGATAGTTGAAGAAGAAGTCTAGAACCTGACGAGAGCAGACTAGAGCTTGGAGAGGAGCGGGGGCTCCGCACCCCGTGCGGGCCCCTGGGCCGTCACCGGTCGGGTGTCAGCACCTGAGGCCTTAACCACCGGGATTGGGCATTTCTACACGGGTTCCCAAAAGACTCCCGTGCCCACAACTCACAGCCGGTTCACTGGTACCGAAGCTGGCAGCAGTTCACCTCTGCCACGCGAACCAGAAGAGTGGAGGATCAGCTTTACAGGAGCACCCCACCACCAGCCAGTTTCCAGTCGTCTAACCAGCGGTGTACCCACTGAGGGACCCAAGGCTCCCCAAAACATCCAGAACGTACAGCATGGATAGGGCATTGAAGCAGCCTCCCCGTACCCGACCTGGTATTCCTGGGCGACGCTGGCAACAAATCAAGTTAGGTAGAATGGAGGAGCACTACGGATTTCTAAGGGACACCATCACTGCTGAGTCCACCCGGTCTACTACTCAACCACTGTATACCATGTTTGCCTGCTGGTTACAGTAAAGACCGTTATAGAGACTGTCTGTGTCCGTGATTCCTTATGAACTGTCCGTCATTAACTAAAAGGTAACCGCAGCTGCTGCACAACATCTTGAGCAGCTCCAGACCCCGGGGATCACCGCTCAGCCTGTGGGGAGCGTAACATCTTGCTGCTGTCCATCCCCCGGGGGTCCCGCAGCGTCGGTAGCCCTTACCGAACTACTCATAGGTGGCGTCACGAAGAAAACAAATTAAAACCCCTTAATCTGTTCCCGCAAGACGTCTTCACTTTTGATCTGCACTACACCGGGCCCCACTACCGGCAGGCGCGGTCCACCCGTGACAAGGAAGGAGAAGAATCGCCTGTCTAAACCGGAGTCAGCCGGCCGCGGTGAGTCAATATTTACTCAAGATTTCCTGGCCAGACATCCATCTCTTTTCTGTTACATTCAATAAGTCCCCTACTGTGTTAATGCCCCTTCTCTTCCATTCCCGAAAAGACTATTCTCCCTTCCCAGTTTGAATGCCGGAAATGCCCAAGGGCTCAGGTATTTTGATACTCTCCAAGACATTTTTATTTTTTTCTTATCATTTTCCATGTTGCCACGGTATCTTTACAGATTACTGAACCCTTATATGTGTAGGCAGACACTGTAAAGGAGAATGCAGCAGCGCTGATGGTTCCCAGGGTTCACCAAACTCTGACTCGAGCCAAGTCAGAATACCTGCTGGATTTCTTCATCCAGTCCAGTACATGCCTTGCTATGCAAGCCAAGTTGTAGCCCCTCACATCAGGTATCCCCACGCCCCCTTCTTCCGTGTGGCTCATTAAAGATCTAATGGCTATTCTAGCTCTCTTCCCCTTCCATATGAATTTGGAGAAAGCTTTATTGATCTTATTTACATCTTCATGTCTCAGTAACATCGGTATCGTCTGTAAAGGATACAGTAATCTGGCAAAGCTCACCATCTTAAGAAGGTGACAGCGTCCAAGCAATGACAAGGGCAGCCCTTTCCACCTCTCCAACTCTTTTTCTATCTTTGTTATTTATTGGTGTATAGTTTAACGTGTAAATCTGATGGGTCGTTCTGCCTAAGTATATTCCCAAATATTTGAGGTGATCCTTTGCCACTGGTATCCCACATATGTTGCCATTTTGTTCCCGCTGTTTGTCCGTTCTAAGGAAGAGAAGTTCGCACTTTTTTGTGTTTTAGATGAAAACCCGAAAATTGACCAAACCTTTCAATCTCCGCCAATAAATACGGGAGATCCTGTTTGGGGTTATTTAGAAACAATATGATATCATCTGCAAAAACTGCGGACTTGACCTCCAGTTTGCCAACTCCTATTCCTGCAAAAGTACTGTGTGTATTGATATATCGAGCTAACGGTTCAATAGCGATGTTAAATAATAAGGGTGACAGGGGACAGCCCTGTCTGGTCCCCCTTTCCAGCTGGAACGCATCTGATAAATGTCCCGCTGTGTAAATTCGCGCCCTGGGATTGCGATATAGGGTTGTAAGGAATTGTCTAAAAGGGCCCGTCAACCCAATGTTGTTGAGAACCTGACCCAGCCACGACCACCCCACGCTGTCAAATGCCTTTTCTGCATCTAGGGTGACCATGGCCGGGTGCTCCCCCTTTTTAAGTGTCTTATTTCGTACCACATCAAGTAATAGCATAGCTTTTCTTATATTAATGGTGGTGGATCTCCCTTTCACAAAACCTGTCTGATGTTGCATAATCAATCTCGGCAAAATCTTGGCCAATCTTTCTGCCATTATTTTAGACAAGAGTTTGAGATCCTGATTAATTAAGGAGATTGGCCTATAGCCCGCAGGATCCATGGTATCCCTCTCCCCTTTGGGTAATAGCTTTATATATGCTGTGTTACTTGTGTCAGATAAAGGTTCTCCCTGGAGGATCCCATTATAAAACTCCTGTAGTGGTGATGTTATTTGTTCTTGCAATGACTTAAAGAAAGCTCCGTTGAATCCATCCGGCCCCGATGCTTTATGTGAGCTAAGACCCCCTATGGCAGCACCAATTTCTTCTGCAGATATCGGTGCATTTAAATCTACCAGCTCCTCTTCAGTAATTTTAGTCATGCTGACAGATTCCAGCCACTCCAGACCTTGTAGGCCAGCTTGGCTTTGTTCTTTATATAAAGTGGCATAAAACTTTCTCAGCGTGTTCGTGATATCCTTGGGGTTCGATACTATCTTACCTCCTCTATCCCTAATTGCTGTTATGTGTGTGCATGGACGCTGCCCCCTCACCAAGCCCGCCATCATCTTTCCTGCCTTATCCCCATATCTGTTTAATTCTATTTCTAAGTGTCCTTTATATATGCTTTCCTTCTTTTGCGCCCAATCTTCAAATTCTCTTTTTGCTTGGACCCAAATCTCCTTATCAGCATTCAACAGTGAGTTCTTGTAAATGTTATATGTTTCCCTGACCTTGGTACTAGTGGCAAGTATTGTTCTTTAACATGTCTCTTCCATTTCGTCGTGTATGCTAATATGTGTCCGCTTAGCACCACCTTCGCTGTTTCCCAATATAGGGCTGGATTATCTGCATGAGCGGCATTATCCAACATAAAATTTGTCCACCATTCTTTCAATAATGTGTTAAAGTTCTCTTCTTTAGTTAGTATAGAAGGAAATCTCCACAAATAGTCAGTACCCTTTTTATAGCTGTCCATAGTTTCTAAAGTCACCGGACTATGATCCGATATAACCATATTTTCTATTTGCACTGTTGATAACTTCTGCAAAACATTATTAGATATTAGAAACATGTCCAAGCGGGACCATGTTCCGTGGACGTGCGAATAATGGGTATATTCCCGATCCATTGGGTATATTGTCCTCCACGCATCTTTCAGATGCCAGTTAGACGCCATCTCCTCCAAATAACTGCCCTTCTCTTTTGCTGATCTCCGTCTTCCTCCTGTGGAATGTTCTAATGCTGCCCTCCTATCTTCTGCACCATTCATCACCTCGTTAAAATCACCTCCCACGATCATGGTATTATGTGTATCAGTGATAAGTTTAGTTTGCAAATTGGTAAACAAGGCCCTCTGTGCCGTGTTGGGTGCATATATGTTATACACGCTGAACACTTCATTTTGAACCTGTAGCTCAAGGTGTATCATCCTGCCTTCATGATCTGACTCCTGAGAGATTAGTCTGTGAGCGAAGTTTCTATTAATGAGTATGATAACCCCTGCTTTTCTGTCTGTAGAACTAGAGCCATACACTTCTCCTACCCATCATTTTTTCAGTCTAAAAAAATCGTCTGCCAAAAGGTGTGTTTCTTGAAGCAAGGCAATATCAACTTTCAATCGCTTTAAATGACGTAATATCAGCATTCGTTTGTTTGGCGAGCGCAACCCTTTAATATTCCATGTCACCCATCTGACCATTGTGGAATCATATTGGTATAAATGTAATATCTACGCTGAGTTCTAATTCCTGACTAATACCAAGAAAGGATGCTGTCTTCGTGTGTCATCGAGTTTGAGTGAGTATATACAATGGTGACCAAATATTCTCCCTCCCCCCTCCCTTGTTCCCCTCTCATTTTCCTCATCCTCCTTCTCCTACTAAGGTCTTCTGGACTTCGCTTTTTTCCCTCGTCTACCTGCTCCCACTTTCCCCCCCCCGCCTATATTTAATGCTGTGCTTCGGCAAGTGACTTCCCACCTGCTAATAAGTCTCAAGCCCCGAGCCTACCCCACCCCTCTATTGTCAGCGGAAAGATTATAAGGGATTCAAGGGCAACATCCTGTTTTGGTCGTGTATCAGTTATTTCTAAACCCCTTTAAGTGCCCTCTTCCTCCCCTCCTCCCATGACAATTTTGATTCTAAAGCCCCCGTTACACGGGGCGACATCGCCACCTATTACATAGGTGACGTGGGGGCGTAGCCTATCGGCGGCGACATCGCCCCTACGTCGCCTCATGTAAAGGGGCGATGTCGGCGGTGCCAGGCGGTCGCCTGGTTTCAGAGCAGTGCTCTGAAACCAGGCGACCATCATGGGGCGATGTGTACACATCACCCCATGTAACTGGGCGCCAGCAACTTGTCAGGCGATGGGAGCCATACACTCCCATTGTCCTGCATCGCTGCTGGGGTTTCCAGACACCCCAGCGGCGATGCCGCCTGACAGCTCACCGGCGCCGGGCTGGAGATGACGCCCTGTGTAAACACGGGACGGTAATGCTGGCGGGACGCCAAAAGCGTGCGCGCACCCGCCAGTCGCCGCCAACATCCCCAGCCCCGTCACCATGTGTGACGGGGCCTTAAAGGGGATTAACACGCAGTATTCCATTTCAGTGCCCCTACATTGTGCCCAGTTTTTGCTTTTGGAGACATGCAACCAATAATTTGAGGGAGCTCTCCTCCAGTAATGACAAATGTCAATTCTAGTTGTGGTTTAGGCACACTGTAGAGTTTGAAAGGGAGGGGGCATTTGCATTTGGAAAGTAGATTTCACTGGATTTCATTCTAGGGGGAGCCATGTTGCTTTTCCAGAGCCTTTGTGCTGCCAGTAATGTGGGCACCCTCTAAATTTTTGTTAACATTTGATGGACCTGAGTGGGATATATAACATTTTAGATCACTATTGATGATCCATTCACGTTTATCCTCTGTTCTACGCTGAACACTTCTATCTACATCTCTGAAAGGTCAGTCAGGTAAAAACATGACTGATACATTCACTATAATGTGGAAGGCTGAGTTACTCTAAACTCCATCTGGCCTCTCTTCAGAGCTGTCCGTCTTGTCAGAGGTGCAGAAAACTGTGTTCAACTGCAATTTTGTGCACCACTGAACAGATGAACACTGCTGGATCATAAGCCAGAGACTGCATCCTCAGTGTTTCCATCTGCCTAATTATAGGGTATCCTCAGTTGGGGGTTCCGTCTAAATAACATATTTGAGAGATTTACATGTACAACCCAATGACAGTGCTCAGTGTAGAGTGCAGGATAGATGCGAGCCAAGCCAAATGTGAGCCAGAACACTGTTCATTGTACGGTATAAGACCCCTTATTCTTCTGGTCAGATTACAATAATACCAAATATATGTTGGTTTTTATAGGTTTTGCTACTTTTAAACACTAAAAAAAATGCTTTTTGAAAAAAGAAAGTTTTTGTATCACCATATATTGAGAGGTATAATTTTCCATTTGTTTGTCAATATAGTCTTTTGATGGCTTGTGTTGTGTGAAATGATTTCTCGATTTTATAGGTATCATTTTAGGGTGCACACCATTTCTGATCACTTTCTATTATGATTTTTGGAAGGCAGATTGAACAAAATACAGCAATTCAGGAATAGGTTTTTTTGTTGTTTTATTGCCACTCTGTGGTATAAGGCTATGCTTAGACGGTGCTTTTTTGGTGCGGTTTTTTTTGACAATCCACTTTTCAGCTGCAAAATGGAGCCGCTTTTTCCAAAAAACACATCTCCATTCACACAGTGCATTTTTGCTGTGTTTTTGAAAATCTGTTTTTTTGAGCACATTCTAAAATGGGGACAATAGAAAGGTCAAGAAATTAACATGATCATTCTTTTTAAGGATCCGTTTTCCAGAGAAAACAGATCCTCAAAAAAACAGAGCGCCTGAATGCTAAATTTGGAAATGCCTTGACTTGGTTGGGATTCCAAACATCACTTCATTTCACTGCAAAAATGCATCCTCAAAAAACGCACCAAAAAAGCACCCTGTGAACGTAGCCTAATTCTGTGGTAGACAACTTTACTCATCAGGCAGTATGATTACAGTAAAAGGCCTTTTTCACAGAGTGTGTTTTTTTATCCTTTTTTTATCAATTCCTGTGATGCCCTGCAAAGGCAATGAGTTTTCCAAAATGCAGTTCTTAAGGCCACGTTACACACACAGATATCTGTTCAGATATTGGTCACAGATCTCTGGCTGCAGTGAAATCATGGACACATTGCTCCATTTTGTACACAACCACAAATGGAGCAATGTGTCCATGATTTCACTGCAACCAGAGATCTGTGACCAATATCTGAACAGATATCTGTATGTGTAACGTGGCCTTTATGCTGCGTTTTTTAGTGGTCCATTTCTGGGGCAGAAAAGGCATCCAAAAAAAGAATGAGCATGTCAATTAGTGGTTAGTTTTCTCCATTGTAATGAAAAAAGCATAAAAAATGCATCAAAAATGCAATATGTTTTAAATCTGTTTTTTTTTCTTCCAAAAACGGATCCAGTTTTGCTGCTAAAAAAGTCTACAAAAAGCAGCATAAAAATCAGATATATATAGTGTGTGTACATGGCCATACAGTCATAGTTTTTCTTATGTTTTGCCACTTTTACACCATAAAACAATTTTATTATTTTGCATCGATAAATTCTGAGAGTTGTAGCATTTTTATTTTTCCCCTAATGGAGCTGAGTTGTGCTTTGTTGATTGCAGGACAAGATGATGTTTTCATAGATAACTTTCATATTTACCTACTAATTGCATTTTTTTCCACTTTTTGTTGATGTGATGAAAAGCCATTTTTTTTTATTGTTCTATTTTTTTACATGAGTTAATATAGGATTTAAATATTGTGACAGTATAATAGATTAGGTCTTATCTAGATGTGGCGATTCTAAATATGCATACTCTTTTGTATATTTGTTTTTACATAAAATATGCTTATTTATTCGCATAATATTTTTTTTTTTTTTACTTAGTCCTTTATGAGACTTTATTTTTAATTTGTGTGATCACTGTTCTACTGCATTGCAATACACATACATTGAAATGCATTAGAGCTTTCAGCATCACACTCACAAAATACCGTTTAGACCTAAAATGTAACCATAGCTGACAGTCCAGGTGCTCATCATTTGACCACCTGCTATAAAGGCAACCATGAGCATCCCACTATCACGTTGTGGGGGTGCTGATACAATGAGAGAAGGAGACAATATCCCTAACCTTTTAAACCCTGTAATTTCTATTGATCGAGGCATTTAGAGGGTAAAATATCCAGGATCAGTGCAGTCAGTCACCCTGGCTGTTGCAGCAGGAGCACAACTGTCCCTTAAATCTTTCAGAAGCAAGTACGTACCTATACATCTTGGAAGGGAAGGATTTCCCGACCAAAGATGTATAGGTATGTCCTGGTGATCATGTGGGGTGCAGGAACTGTCCCACGCTAATGCCACTGGAGCTGATGTGACAGCCGAGACCAGGCACTCACTGCTAGGAGTGGTGTCGGCACAATTCCTGGCGGTTTAATCCTCTGAAATTGCTACATGATTCAGATATCCAGTGACATTGAGGTTTCCATTGATGAAGAATGGCCCCACTATCTTTGTACCCCATATACCACACCATACCATCAATTTTTGTGTTCCAACAGTCTTGGAGGGATCTATCCACTGTAGGTTACTGTCAGACCAATAGCGGTGGTTTTGTTTGTTAACTTTACTATTCACAAAAAAGTTTGCCTCATCACTCATCTGAAGGCAATTGCCTATGCTGTGAAGATACGAGATGTTCAGCATCTAAAACAACAAATACTGGTAGCCTGTGCTAGCATTTCTTCTGCAATGTTGCTATCAGTGTGTCAAGTGTGGGAGAAGAGGGTTGCATTGACAATCCCATATACTAATGTGCCTCAAACAGGAAGTTGATATCACCAACCATTCCCCTTTTATTTAGGTGCATCCATATAAATCGCCCAACCTGTACAATGACTCTTAATAAGAAGTAGTCACTAGTGATGAGTGAGTACTAAAATGCTCGGGTGGTCGAAGCTCGGGCCGAGCATCCCAAGTTACTCGTGTACTCGGCCCGAGCACCGAGCCCAATGTTATCCTATGGGAGACCCGAGTATTTTTCTGACATGACCACCGGCAGCATGGAAAAAGCCTAAAAATGTCCCAAAAGTATCAGAACAGTGCTGAAATGACATGGGAACAGCATGGGGAAGACCCCTGGAAGCATTTCAGACCCCAAGGTCACTGATGTCAACAATGTTGTCAGACCATTATGCCACTTTTACAGACTGTCAAGAAAACGTTACAAAATGAAACCAAAAGGGATTTTCAAAAATATTAAGGGCTCATACCCACTTGTGAGACAGAGTTGGTGTATGTTACTTTTTTGGATTATATCAAAGTTTTTTTTTTTTTAAAATTGTCTGGCACTCCCATGTCCCTGGGAAGAGACGTAAATGAAGGCATCTTTAAATAATGAGACCATTATAAGGAAGTGTGTGTTTTGTAGCATTGCCCTAGGGCAGGGAAGCCAAAAATTGGGAGGCACTTCAATGCCCGTAGATAGAGGCTTGCATGAGGGCCTTTTTAAAAAAAATGTGGCCATTGTAAGCAAGTGTATCTGCTGTAGTATTGCCCTAGGCAGGGAAGCCAAAGGTTTGGAGACACCAATATACCCCTGGATAGAGGCGTGCATGAGGGCTTTTTAAAAAAAATTGGCCCATTGTAAGGCAGTGTGTCTTTTTTAGTATTGCCCTAGGCAGGGAAGCCAAAAATTGTGAGGCCCTTCAATTCCCCTTGAAATGGAGGAGAGCCTCTAAATATTGTTTCCATTAAAAAGGAGCTGGTCTACTGTACTTGTAATGCCCATTCTGTTTTCATGGACCTAAACATTTACCCCTGTGGGGTAAACATGAAAGTACTGCCTAACATTTAAACGGTGAGGGTCATCATCATCATAAATATGATGTTAAAAAAAATATGTTTTAGTGGCATCATGAACTACAGTCGCACTGATCATATGATGGTGGCGGATGAGGAGAAGGAGGAGCAGAACAGCAAGTAACCAAAGTAATGAAGTGTGTACCCATGTGTGGGTGTGCGGAGGTGCATGGCAATTTACCGGCACAAATTTTACATTATACTATCATTTGGTGGTGGTGTGGTGAAGTCGGGCCCAATACAACCCTTGTTCATCTTGATCAGAGTCAGCCTGTCCGCCTTCATTTTACCTTTTTTGAGGCAGGAGGGGGTTGTAGCTCCAATTTGTATACGCCAAAACAATCAGTATACTCATCTCAGCGTTTGTGACTGACCGGTATACCTGCTGTAATGTAATCTCTAATCTGTCATCTCAGTGTCCAGCTAAAAACCATCTTTTGGACACCTTCATTTAGCTGTATACAGGCAGCACAACATTAAAAATGCGCAAGGCTTGTGGTACTGGACGTGATGGTGGTGCATACAGAGGCTGAGGCCATGTGCAAGCTGGAATTGCGCCACGACAAACGCCAACATTATCTCGCTCGACCTTTCTTGTCCCAATTTGTAGGGG